>WMED01021011.1:0-12018 GCA_019650415.1 Pipa parva
AAAGAATTTCATGAATGCACTATTTCAAATTATTCTAATTCGTTGACCAGCACTTGTAGAATCTTTAATAAGCAAGAACCTCTACAGTTTGTTTAAGGTGAGGGTAAATTTGGTGTTAAAGTATATGCAGGCCTCCTATACTCTATGATTGTATTAAGTTCAGACTCTCAGATGGGGGTTATTCATTGAGGTGCAAATTTGACTGTTGAATTCACAGAGGATTCCCATAGCAAATCTGCTACAATTTCTCCATTGTAAAGTCGTGACAATTTTTTAATGTTAAGATTGCGACAATATTCTCATTATAAAGACGTTACTGTGACAGTAGCAGCTTATTGCGACTGTCTTTATCTGGTGAATTCCCACCTATACGCAACAATTCAGACTTAAGTGAATAACCCCCTCAATCTGAACATGAATGTCTGATTAGAAATGCATAGGAAGCAAAATTCCATCATTTGAATGATAAGATTAAACTGAGAAAATGGCCTGTAGTGCTTTAAATAGGATTACAATGACTTGCATTAAACATACACTACACCCAGTTCCATTGGAATTTTAACCCAAACCCATAAGGGGGCAAGTGTAGGATTGACTAGTCAGTGCCGCCTAAGAGTGGCCACACACAAACAGAATATATGTGTATGTAAATGTGTATATATGATCACCACAGTAAAGAATGGGATGGGACAACATGCAAACAGTTGAACCAACTCATCAGACAGTCTACCAGGGAGGCAAAATGTTGAAAAAAATGGCTAATATGGCCCTAAGTTAAGTGATTCATTGAAGGGAATGGATTACCTACAGATAACAGTGTAAGATTCTGGTGGTTACTGGGGACATATGCAAGATTTTATACTGGGGATCATTAGTTATCTCTGCAAAGACAATTGTCATTAAGTTTAAATGATGACCAAGCTGGGTTTTGTAGAAATCGTAATTAAGGAACAATATTATGACTTTAAATGAATTAATGATATTGGGGGGGGGGATATATTATATAGTCTCTGTGTCTCTGTAAGTGCTTTCAGGAAGGAATCTGCCCTATGGAAACAAGTCTAAATTGTACTTTGCACTTATGGTTTAATTTACAGCTGCAGAAAGGGTTTTTCAGGATGAAGGCAGTAAAGTGGCAGGATGAAAACATTGTACTGGCAGATACAGTTAATTACAATAAAAATATATTTTTTTCTGTTTTGCAAATCAGATGTTATTGGTATTAATGTATATCATACTGAGGTAACCCAAGGCGTGTTCATTTCACCATTACAGATCCAGGATTCTGTTTTTTCCTTTAAAGTAAATGGGAAGCATGTTAAATACTTTAGATTGCACGCTCTGTTTGACTGGGATATCCATAGTCTCACAAGTCATGTACTAGTAAAGTGTCTTTTTGCTTGAATGGTTGATATTCATTTCAGTACTATTTTTAACACTCACCTTCATGTCTGTAGTATAAATGTATTGTTAAAATGTTCTGCCTTGTGTTATTTCGTAGACGTATTTGAATAAGAGAATGTACATGTAAATTGACTTCCTGAGGATAAAGTAGACATAAGTATGTGTACCTATGTTTGCTCAATATAATATATTTCCTATGTTGATACCTAATGATTTAATAGTTGATCATCATAGAAATTCTAAATAATCCCCATTTAAACCTTGTTTTGTCTACATTGCGTAAATGTTCTTTACTTTATTATAAGGATGGGATTTCCTAAATGCATCCCCCATTTTTAGTCTTTTGCACATTTTGAGTGCTTTTTTTTATGTTTTTTTTTGTTGATTCTAAGTGGATAGTGTTAAGAAATATGGTTCCCTTGAATTGTTATTCTTATGCATCTGACCCTTAGGTAAATGCTATAACATTTGCTTGTATGTGGAATCATAAATTTTAGATATTAGGACACTGCATCATTTTCTCCAAATGAAAAATTAATGTTTATTGGGACTGGGATGACATTTCAGAATAATGCTTTAGAGCCAGATTTGAAAAAGAACACAGTCTTCTCATCTTTTAATTGATTAAAATACATTACATTAAAAAAATGTGATCACCAAACATTCAAAAGGGGACATTGTTGTATACAACATAAGCTCAGTACAGCGTAAAAAAAATAAATTAAATTGATGTTTTTTCAATAGATTTGATTATACAAAAAAAAGCCACAGAATTATATAAATAATGGCACACACTATTTTTTTTCTCTAAAACTGCAGTTGTAGCTGATATACAATTGTCCACTACTACAAAATGTAATTAACTGCATATTATGGGTGCTACAGTAGAATGATCTAGACAAGTTGTTAGCCTTTAGACTGCAGTTGTGCATTCCTGTTTTCTGTTCTTCAACATAATGTAAAACAACTTTACTGTTAGGCTAAGAGCTATAGCTGACTATGTTGTTACAGAAGTAATACTGATACCAAACATATATATACGGCTACGTCCTGTCATGCAGAATAAAAAAGTAGGTCTTATTTTATGTATTAGTCTGAGTATTGTGATGCATTATATTGACCTACAAATTAGTTTTTCAGATGCAGCAGACTAAGATCGAAAGTTATTAAAGCTGAAAAGACCGATCTCGGCTTTTTGAGTTTATCCCGCAAGATTATCGCTCAAGTTTTTCGATCGGAGTTTTCAATGGAAAGGTAGCCATACTTTACTTTAGTTGTTTTTCTATTGGATTTTTCAGTGGAAAGGTAGCCATACTTTACATTTAGTAGTATGGCTACCTTTCCATCAAAAAATTTGATTGAAAAACTCAATCGAAAAACTCAAGCGATACTCGAAAAGCCGAGATTGGCCTTATATATCTCACAAATGCTCTCCATCCAACCTCACTGAGCTCAAGCTGTTTTCCAGGGAAGAATGGGCATTTCAGTCTCTCGATTTGCAAAACTGATAGAGACATACCCCAAGTGACTTGTAGCTGTAATCGCAGCAAAAGGTGGCGGTACAAAGTATTAACTTAAGGGGGCCGAATAATATTGCATACCCCACTTTTCAGTCTTTTATTTTTTAAAACAGTTTAAAATAACCAATAAATTTTGTTCCACTTCACAATTGTGTACCACTTGTTGTTGATTCTTCACTAAAAAATTAATATTTTATATCTTTATGTTTGAAGTCTGAAATGTGGCAAAAGGTAGAAAAGTTCAAGGGGGCCGAATACTTTCAGAAGGCACTGTATATATATATATATATACAGTATATATATATATATATATATATATATATATATATACATACATACATGTTCCAAAACACTTAAGTGTGACAAACATGCAGAAGAACAGGAAATGAGGAAGGGGGCAAACACTTTTTCACACCACTGTAGTTACTGTGTTATAATTGATGAAGTGTTGGATTAGCAGATGCCAGATTCTTTTTAAGCTTTGGGTGTAGATTAAATATATATAGTGCACTAATCAGGGTTAATTTTCTCAGGAACTAATGGAAAATATATTAAACACACAAAAATAGAATTTGAAGGCATAAAAAAATGTTTCATTTAGTTTGCCCAATGGAATGACTGATTTCTAGGTTTTTAAGGATTTTAGGCTTTTTTGTAAAATTAACAGGACCCATCAGAGATCCCTGTGGTACCACACTTATTACTTGTCCTTCCCTAGCACGCCCTTTATTAAATACACCCTTTTTTCTTCTGTTCTTAAACCAAAGTTGTATCCACTCCACTACCTTTGAGTCCAGCTCTAAACTGTGTAGCTCCAGAATCAGTTTAACGTGTTACACAATTTAAGTTGTCTTGAAATCTAGATACACAGCATCAACCACTCCACAATGATCTGACACTTTTGCAGGGTTAGGCTGGCCAAACAGGGGATCAGAGAGTCCTACAGTGGGCCCCAGCAAAGGTGGACTCACTATGAGGGCGAAATTTATTAAAATCGCTAAAATTATCGATATCACGATATCGAACGGGTTTTTACTGATATCAAAATTCAGACGGACCATTGATTTCAATAGTCCGTCCGAATTTCGATACCGATATCGATATCAGCAATATCAATATCGTGATATCGGTAATAACCTGTTCGATATCGTGATATCGATGCTATCGCTTTTAATAAATTTCACCCTGAGGGTGAAATTTATTAAACACGGAAAAGCTGATTTTGGCTTTTCTGAGTTTAATCAGGAGAACACCCATAAGTTTCTCACGGTAAGTATCGTGAGATTTGCTTCAATCGATACTTACCGAGAGAAACTTTTTCTGTTGAATATATCCATGGAAAGGGTAACCATACTTTACATCACTGTAGTATGGCTACCTCTCCATGGAAATATTCAATAGAAAAAGTTTCTCTCGGTAAGTATCGATCGGAACAAATCTCGCAATACTTACCGTGAGAAACTTCTGGGTGTTTGCCCGATTATTAAACTCAGAATAGTGGAAACGAGCTTTTCTGAGTTTAAGAAATTTCGCCCCAATATTTCAGAATCATGGCAAACCTGTGCCCAGCAAATTATGATCTACCAAAAAATTTGTTTTGAGAAAAACATTCATCATTTATTATGATAGTTCTGATGTGCTTAATAAGTAGGTGAGTAGGTGGTGGGCCCTAAGGATTAACTTCTTAGGTGGGTCCAATATACCTCAATCCGACATTGCACTTTTGTCACCCAGTCAAAAATTTCTATCAAATTAGTTTGGCAGGACCATCCAGTGGTAATCAGGATTACAAGGAATCCTGCAAGTGATTTGATTTTAGTTATTCAATAATTATTTTTTCAGTCACCTTCACAGGTGCAAATAGAGCTAGATGGGTGTGTTCCTTTATATAGTTCCAGCTTCTAGTGTCTCTGCCTATAGACACTGTGGGGGTTATTCACTAAAGTCCAAATTGTTGCGTATAGGTGCGAATTCGCCAGATAAAGACAGTCACAATAATTTTCTACTGTCGCAGTCGCGTCTTTATAATGAAAATGTTGTTGCAGTCGGGACTTCATTATGGGAAAATTGTTGCAATCTTAACTTTAAAAAATTGTCGTGACTTTACAATGGGGAAATTGTAGTGGATTTACTATGGGAATACACTGTTTGCTAATTCGACAGTTGAATTCACACCTTAGTGAATATCCTCGTGTATCAACTAAATATGTAAATGAAGCAAAGAGAAATCTTGCTGTGGTCATTTGTTCTTCACATAACATGTTTCAAGTCATGTGGCTCTTTGTCAAGACACCTGTGTGATACATGTTGTGTGAATTAAAATGGACCATGGCAAGATTTTTCTGTGCTTCACTTTATTAGTTATTTGGTTCCCTTCACTTTCCTTACTACTGAGTCAGACTTACCAGTCTGTAGTTGTTGTGATCTTACTTGGTGCCTTTTTGTGAAGCATTGCTACATTTACTGCTCTCCAGTCATTGGGATCGACATTTTTAAAACAGATTTGTTAAATCGATTGCTCAGTGGAGGTGAAAGTTCATGGTTTAGTTCTTTTAATAGCCTTGGGGGTGTATCCATTCTGGGTGAATAGACTTGTCCACTTTTAGATTAGTTCAGCCAATACTTATTCTATACTAAAAGTAATCTTTTCTGCAGTGTTGCTTGTTTTCCCCACTAATGGGACATTTGTGCTACATTTTCAGTTGTGAAGCTGAGCACAAATAACTAGATAGTCTACAATATGTGTTTCTTGTTTTCTAACTGCTTGATAAGCCACCATTCTTCCCTCCTTTCACTTAAGTATTTAGACAATGTTTTGTCACCCTCTTTTGCTGTCTGTGCCACTGTTTGTGTTATAGTAACATGTCTGTTTAGCCCTTCCTCCGTTTCACCATGCTGATCCATCACTCACTTGTGATTCACTACATTTTTTTAAATAATAAATAAGAAAATATGTTTTTTAAGTTCTTACATCTAAATAAAGTTAACTTTCATAAAATCTGCAACTTTACTATACTGTAATATTCACATACAAAATGAATATAAAATAGCATAGACTGGTGGGATGAGTAGATCCCAATTTCTCTTCATAAGTTACATTTGACACTAAATAGCCATTTGGCAGTATCAAATCTTGAGCTGCTTTCTTTCTGGGTTGGCTTTATATTGAACTACTTGAGGAATTACTTAAACACTAAATGCAGAATATATTTGCCATTTAAAGATTTGGCTGCAGGTTCATTCCAGTCCACATCAGGCATATTAAAATCTCACATTACTATCATCCTCACTCATAGACATCCCATTACTTTACTAGTAGTATATCTAGTTCTTCATCTTGTTCTTGAAGCCTGTTCGAAAAACATCTTTCTCCCTAGTTTCCAGGGTTACCCAAATACTATGTAATTTATCTTCTGTGCGCTATATTAACATTGCCTTTATGTGATTCCTAACATAATGAGCAACTCCACCTCTTTTTTCCCACCATCTCTCAGAATAAAGCATAACAAGGTACAGCAATGTCCCAATTAATTGTGCAATGGTAAAATCTACACTTTTCTGTTTCTGCTGGACACTTTTACCATTTTGCCTATTTAGACCTCTGTTTTCAGCCATTTACAGGAATTTACAGCAAAATCCAAGACATATTGTGAAAAAAGGGGAAAAATTCACCATTGATGATAAAA
The DNA here is from genome assembly GCA_019650415.1 of Pipa parva. NCBI lineage: Eukaryota > Metazoa > Chordata > Amphibia > Anura > Pipidae > Pipa > Pipa parva. The sequence continues at coordinate 6,611 of WMED01021011.1, forward strand.
TACAGCAGGCAGCAGCAATATGGGGTAAAGCAGTGCGGAGGCGGGGCTAAAGAGGCAAAGGAGAGGACATCCTATCTCCTTTTCTTAGGCATTAAAATAAATAATTCTTCAGAAAGTTAAAGCTCAGAGATATATTTTAGGCAAATATAAAACAATGCTATGTTATCATAATCTGTTTAGTATTTTATTGTAAATAAGGGTCTTGTAAGCCATTATGCAGGTCGTCATTAATTTTTGTGTTTCTTTGAATTAATTAGCCTTTCCATTCTGAATTTTCTTTTTACTGACTCCTCCAAATAAACACATACTAATATCATAATAGTATCATCAGTACTTTAAAATATATGGCCCTGTGCAATATCTTTACTAGTCAGCCCTTCCGACAGAGAAACATTTAACATTATAATTACTCACATTCAATATAAAAAAAGGGAGAAAACCCATTAAAGCTTACAAACTAAAGAGATCTGTGAGATGATAAAAAAGGCATAATGATATAATGCTACATTATAAGCCTGGAAAGGGTTTAGATGCTGTATGGGCTGTTCATCTGCATTTTCATGGTAGACGTATAACTGTGCTTGTGAAAAAAGCAGGCTTTCAAAAGCAGTGATAATTAATGAAATACTCCAGAGATTAGAGCAAGTGCAAGCTTGAAAATACAGAACAGTGAAGGGAGGTGGTAATAAGGTAGCAGGACATGTAAAGGTCATTAGCAGATGTCAATGAGTGTTTTTGGGAGGGTGATATTTGGAGAGGAGATATAGGTGGGGGCCTCATTAAAGAAGTATATGAAAGCTAGTATCAGGAAGTTACATTGCATTCTTGGGGGTAGAGCCAGTGTAGGAAGGACTGCCAGAGTTGCAGCATTTTAGACATGAGTTGTGAGAAAAAAAGGCTTCTTGCTGCATTGGAGTAAACTGTATGGGAAATGGCTCAGTGCAAACAAAGCCAATATGTAAGGCATTGCAGTAGTTAGGAAATCAGGTAATAAGTAAGCACACAAGTATTTTAGTATAGTTTTGTTACAGATAGGACTAAATGTGTGAGATAATTTTAAGGGAACCTCCAACCACAATCTAGCACTTAAAGTGAAGTATCCTTGTTATATTTTACTTGTATTGTTTATTGCACTTTTTCCATGTCTGTATTATATTTGTATTGCTGAATTGTACAGTGCTGCGTAAATTTGTGGCGCTTTATAAATAAAATGATACATACAAATTATACAGATGGAAGTTGCCAGTTTTTAGGAGTTACTGATCCTACTGGATAACTCCAGGGCAGAGTCATATGTCAGAATCATAGCAAAGTGGTACAAGTTTCAGATATCTGGAGCAATGAGGTGTTAGGGGAAGCTGGTAACAGAGATTAGTGTTTTTGAGATATGACAGTTCAAAGACATCATAAATGTAAAATAATATAGGGGACTTTATACCTTGTAAAATATATTTTGGGGTCTTCTGTCACGTGACTACATAAGCAAGTGTTAATGCAGGCTTAACATTTTGTACAGGTGGAGAAAATGCTACATTTTTAGGATTTATTCATAGCAAGGTATTTCAAGCCAGTCAGTTGGAATGAATCAGTAGATCGAACTGCCATTTCTCTCCATAGCACTTGCATTCTTACTCTGCAAATATCCAACTGAGTTGCAGTGTAGTTTGTTCATTTTGACTAGTTGTTCCTACACTGGCATCCCCTTCCCCATAGTAATATAGTTTATAAGGCTAAAAAAGACACAAGTCCTTCCAGTTCAGCCTATTTTTCTGCATGGTTGATCCAGTGAAAGGTGAAAATCCCATGAAGTGAAAGAAAATTAGTGCTTGCCAACTCCAAATATGGATTACCATAGTTACCTAATACCCATAACTTGTAATATTCATACACTCAAAATTAAGCCCCTTTTGAATTCTTTTACAGAATCAACTGTGACAACTTCCTCAAACAAAAAGATCCATAGCCTCATTGCTCTCACAGTGAAAAAAAAACTTTAGTGTTGGTGAAGAATCTTTCTTTCCTCTATAGATGCAGAGGATGTTCCCTTGTTAATCTTACAGACCTTGGTTTAATGATAATATAAATAGATCATGGTCTTGCAGTAAAAAGTCATGTGAATCACATGTAATATATTTTTAATGTGAGTCACTTTCATCCATTTTAAAATGTTATTTTTTATTCTGCAAAATTTGTAGTTGACATGTGCTGAAAATGTTTTTCAAGGTTCACATTTCCTAATATTCCTGGAAATGAAAAGATACATAGAGAAGCCGTGGGAATGAAGCATTAGTATGATTTTCTGTTACTTCTAATAATGCACAATAACATAGCTTGTAGAATTTAAAGGGGCACTATAGTGCTGATATATATGCACATATACATATAAAACTCCTTTATACTAAGCCAATTGCTGGCACAAACAGTTAAAAAAATGTTTATGGAAGAAATAATACTTGCTGTTTGTTTCCCTTAATTAGTTTTCCTGAGAGCTGCCATTTTCCTCCCCCTCTCCTTTCTGTTCTGCACGAGAAGAAAAAGCTGCCTGACTGCTATTGGTTAAGTAGTGTGCTGATCTTTTGGTTGCATAAATTAAGTTTGGACTGCAGGAGATTGCAGAGGGAAAGCTGATTTGTGCGAGCGTGCTAAGTAGTAAGTAGGGCAAAAATGTCAGAGGGAGGATACCTTTTCATGGAAAACTGGCCGGTACACATCACACACACATTTCCTATTGCAGGAGTTTATCAGTGCTGCTTACTCAATCATTCTGGGTCACATGAAACAACTACTGGGGAGAAATGCTTCTCATTAATGTATAGTACTGCATATGTAAAGATATAATTTGATTATAGTTCCCCTTTAACACCAGCTATGGGGCTGCCAGTGCAAACAGGTAGGGCTATTGCACTGCCCTACTTTCTGCCCATTAATAATATGTGCTCACTATTTGCATCCACCAATTTGATCACTTCTTTGAGAAAATATTACAAGCCAATACGTAACATTGAGTAAAGATATATTTGCCGATTTATTGTATTATATTTATAGCCTGTTTTATTTAACAGAATTATTTACAGGTTATTACAGTCACATTAAGGCTGATCAATATTTAATGATACATTATGATTTTTACTGGTCATTGAATGTAAATCTATTCAGAGTTCCATAGCTTTTCTCATATTTCTCTGCAATATTGGCATTTTTTGGCATACAAGACATAGTCATATTCTTTGTTCTAATTATACTTCCCCATCGACCCATAAAGGTGTATAAAAATAGCCTTTGTATGAATATTTTATCCACAGAAATCCCCTAACAGACTCACTGAAAAATGTGCATGTGATAAAATATGCATTATACTGGAAATGTGCATATGTCTACTTTGGTATATCACAATAGAAAAGAATAAAAAAGACACAATCAAATGTTTAATGAATATTTTTTAATTTAATAAATCATTTAAACTTCTTAATAAATATGTTTTCTATTCCAAAAATACAGTCTCGTAAAAACCCCAATTTTATTTATATTGTTCTTGTTTCTACTGGTAGTTTAATTTTAGTTCCAATTCTGCAAAAAAAAGTACATTTTGCTTTTAGTAACTCCAATAATAATAACAAACCCATCCTCTACCCAATTTATCTGCTAAAATCTGGCATTACCAGTGCATCACTTGCCTGTAACCATTTCCAGTATGTTTTGTGTATTTTTAAACTAGCACTAAAGGCCATTTGTATAATTGTGTGCTCCATGTGCAGACATCTGGCACCAGTGAGATTCTATCTGGAATTTTCCAACTCATTTCCTTCTGTTCTACCATCATTGTGATGATATTTGCAGGGAATGTTTTTAATGCTGGGAATTTAAATTGTGCCAGTGTGATAGTAACTTCCCTTCTAGAACATGTAATATCATCCTGCATTAAAAATAGAAAAAATAGAAAACCCATGCCTAAAATAATTAGCTTGGTAAATTGAAGGCTTTATGTAATATTTATCATTATACACACACACACACACATACAGTAGTTTGGAAGAATGATGGTTTAACAAGAAATAAGTATACAGACAGAGCAAACTTGAATAAAACAACTGGTACAGACATTTGCACATTTGTTCATTATCAAATACATGGTACAATCCAAACATCAGATGCTTCCATAAAGTCAGCACTATCTGTATGTGGATTACTCAATATCATGATGGCTATTTAAACTTTTCGAGGACACTTTTTGTCGACTTCCAATTCTAATTCAATTTCAGCACCAGTTTGCAGGTTTAAAGCTGTTATATCCTCAGTTATTTCACCCTGCAGATTTCTGTGAATTGACAATTTCTTCAAATTATATTCTCATTTAAAAAGATGACATTGGTTACATAGGCTCTTGTTCTGTCTGCAGTGATATCTTGGTTGAATACTGTAGCTTTTGCTTGATGAGATGTTTTGTATATTTGCCAGGGTTTGCATCAGAAACAGTATAATTGTTCAGCATTTATAGCTTTTCAGACAGATTTAGACTGTAAGCTCTAGGGGGCAGGGACCTCCAACCTCTTGTGGCTACCTCAACATAGCACTTAAAGTGATGTATCCTTGTGATTTTATACTATATTGTTCAATGCACTTTTCCCATGTCTGTATTATATTTTTATTACTGAACTAAATAGCACTGCATATGTTTGTGGCACTTTATAAAGCAAATTATACATACATGCATACATAAAGAGCTGACACTCTAAATTTTTTTTAAATCAGTTATTTAACATAAAATGTATTTTTAGTTTAGTGTTTTATTGTTTGTTATTTTTGAATTTTGTTTTGTCTGACTTCCTATTTTTCGGTTTCCAGGAGTGACATATCCATAGCAACCATAAAAATCAATAATTCTACAGCTTTATTTTTAATATATTTTTATTTTCTCTTAGTTAATTTCTAGACCCCCGACCTGCACTTGAAATCTTTTCCTGGTTGCTAGGTTAATGGGCCCTAGCAGCCTAGAATAATGTAATGTAAGGTTTGTAGAAAAAAAGGCAAATGATTAAAAAATCCATAAAAATGTAAGACTAGATGCCAGAGAGTAATGTATCATTGTATCAACAGGGCAAAGACTGAGCAAATCTAGTGACCCATAGCAACCAGATCATTTATTTTATTATTTAACTCAACTAGACCATTAAATGTTAACTGCAAATTAGCTGTTATGCATAACTAGTTCCCTGCAAACATTGCATACTTACATTAAATTAGATGACTGAAAGAAGCAATATTGTTTGTTCCAACTGGGGAATTTCAAAGCAGTGTCCTTTACTTACAGTGGTGTGAAAAAGTGTTTGACCCCTTCCTCATTTCCTGGGTTTTTGCATGTTTGTCACACTTAAGTGTTTCGGAACATCAAACCAATTTAAACAATCGTC
>WMED01021012.1:0-10547 GCA_019650415.1 Pipa parva
TATATATATATATATATATATATATATATATATATATATATATATACATATACACACACTTGTATATGTCATTCCCAGGGCTGGGCTGAGGGGTAGGCAGGGTAGGCGGCCACCTAGGGCTCTGAAGAAGGGGAGGCGCTATCTTAGTGCTCGCTCCCCTCCTTTTTCCTCTCCCTACCTACCTCCTGCATGGTCTGGCTCTGTCTGCTGTAGAACTAAATGCTACAGCGATCCTCCCCCCAGCAATGATGTAACTTCTTGTGAGCAGCAGGAAGTTGAATCATTTCTAGGGAATAGAATTCTGTAGTGCTAAGCTCTACAATATACAGAGCCAGACCACAGAAGAGAAGGGTAGGGAGAGGGAAAAGGAAGGGGATGAGCATTAAGATAGCGCCCCCCTCTTTCAGAGGGTAGGGAGTAGGAAGGAGGGGGGGCAAAATGTGGGAGGGGGGTTGTGGAGGCAGCACAGAATAGGGGAGTTGTGAGGGAAGCACAGTATGGGGAATGGGAGGTGTTGCGGGGAAGGTAGCACAGTGGAAAGGGTGGAAGGAAAGTAGCATGCAGGGGGCAGCAGAGGAAGTAAAGCGCTACTAAGTGGTGCAGTAGGCTGGGGGTGATTTCATTACTCCACCTAGAGCGCAAAAATACCTTGGCCCAGCTCTGGTTTATTTAGAGCTTTGCATTTTGTTATAAGAGTGGCAGGGGGATGTAGGCTACTGTATTGTGGTTGTAAAATAAAATGTTCTTGACTGGTTGATGAATTAGGTTGCCTTGTCTACATCTGTATTTATTTAGATGGGAAGTATAAGGTTACACAATAAAATATTATTAATCTCTCATCTCTACCTAAATAAGTTAATCCCTACAGTAAATTGTATACACTAAATACCGCTTATAAGGAAACTCTTTATAATGACTGACATTGCAAGAAAATAAAAATTCCCTTTACTAAATGTGTTCATGGATTCATTTTTTCAGTTTTTATCAGGAGATGCTTTTTTCTTTTTTTTTACAATTGAATTCAAGCGCACAATAACAAGACATGTAATTGCTAAAGATTCTTCTGCCTTGTACCTTTGGGCTGTTGCTGGATATCTTGAGATAATGGGTTTTAGGATAAAGCCAGTCATTTGGCATCTCAAGTAATTGCTAGTGAAGTTGTCTGAAGAACGCTTTAACATATTGCCAGTGTCTCTCAATTATAGAAACATTACTACAAAAGCAAGGGGGGACGTTGTTATAATCACAATATTTTACAGAAAATCTTAGCTTAAAAGAAAGATAATAAATCTAATAGTGAATGTAGAATAATGTATATTGTGTTCAGTATTATATGTTCTTAGACTCAGAAAAAGGACCCCTAAGCCTTTAATTACCTTTATTACTGTTTTAGGTCAGGCTGTTTTTCTTCGCCATATTTTAAGATAACCCTCACCTAGACCTATTGATTTCTTTGGAACTTTACTTTCATGACATACCTGAAAAAGCTCAATTTGGCTGCAACTATTGGAAAAGAGATACAACACAAACCAGGTTAAAATGTAGTAATTCAACTTTAAAGATGACATTTTTACAAGCTCGGCATAGGAATAACTGCCATACCGATCCAAATAGCTATGGTCTATTATTGGCTTATTAGTCCTTTGAGAAGATTTGCTCCCGAGACTAATGGATAGATTCGTTCTCTTTGCCCTTTATGATTTAACCTCACAGAAATGTCAGATTCTGAACTCCTTCTTTGCCTACCTTTGTTAGGTAGAGATGCGAGATGCAGCCATTAAATAATAGCCAGTTATTAATGTTAGGAAAAATGTCTGGGTATTGAAGTCACAGGGCTCTAGATCAAGGTTATAAAATGGCAGGTGGGATAGTAAATAATTTGTGGTTAAAAAAAAAATCACAATCTAAGACATTTTAGTATAGTTCACTAAATTTGATGTCTATGAACAATTTAGTAAATCAGAGTTAACATACCATGTTGGTTATGGAGCACATATACAGTATATATGGCAACAGAAGATTTTGTTTCAAATATTTTTTCCTTTGCTTTAGAAATGTATGGGCAATGTAGCTTGTCACCTCTATTATCCTAGGATATATGGCATGAAAGATCTCTCATTATAGTAGAAGACTGGTGTACAATAATATGGCACATACACAAATATACAGCAAACAAAAATAGAAACAGCACTCTCCTCCGTTTGTCAAAGGTGCACGTGGAAAGGACGCTTCCACATCCCACACTATGGTAAAATTAGATCTCCAAAGCACTCTTTTACAATAATATTTATTATTATGAATTTATTATGAATATTTATTTCTTTAAAAACATACTTGTTAGTTGGCAAGGTAAGGCAGCAAACCTATCTGGCATGACAGAGGACAGATGTGTCCAAAACGTTGCCGCCCATCAAGTATGTTTGTTATTTAAATAAATATACACTTTTATTCTAGAAGAGTGCTGTGGAGATTGTATATATATATATATATATATATATATATATATATATATATATATGACTAGATACAGATGTGCACGTTCTTATGTTGTTTTAATATTTTGTGGTACGATTAATTGTGTATAATATCAACACAGTTGAGACAATATTACTTAGGCAAATAATGTGAATTTATATTTTACTACTACTGATGACATAGTGTGTTCAAATGACAAAATTCTTGGAATTAAATGGATAGATTTAAATTCTAAAAGGATGACTGAAATAGAGTCCACGAGATGAAATAAATACTCATTAGTATCTATGTAAAACTAATGGTTCTGTGCTTTGCTAATATGTGACAGATAATGTGATTGAGAAGAACTCGTGACTCCCAGTATTATAATGAAACAGTGAGAGTGTGTCCTGATCTTGGTTTGTGTGACTGGGGGTAAACTAGCTTAAAGTAAGTTTTGTGGTCTAGAACTAATGACTGGTTTTACACATTAGAGGGCGCCATTGCATGTGTTTGCAGAACCTTAGTAAAATTCAACCCCAGAGCAATTAGATAATCTTCTGACAGCATAAACAACACTCAGAATACACAGTGTTAAGTGTTACATTTTTAATTCATAAATTAATTTAGAGTTGGAAAAACCGAGGCAAAGAGGGGCAAGATTTGCAGTGAATAGTAAACCATTGGTTAATGAGCCACAGTTAAAATAGAAAACTCAGTGCCCCATCTTGTACCCGTCTTCCAAACACACAGTGAAATTTGGTGAAGAGTGAAAAAAACAGATGGCTCAAACAGATGGCTGTTATTTATGTGTTCATTAATTAATATATTTAAATAAAATATATAACCATAGTGCATAGTGTGGTTCAAAACAATATTGAAAACATACAAGGAGTGTTATTTTCATGCTCTCTCTCTACATATCAGTATAGTTACAAAGCCACTTTTCACGTGGCCTAACTTTGTGAAAAGGAAAATATTTGTAGATATATAAGAATTCCCAACAGAACTAGGAGATTAATAATGATGAGGACTACGACTGAGCTAATGCTATCTGTCTCCTTGAACCTCTGTTTTAGAACTGTTGATCAATTATAACAAAAAAAAAACTTTTTTGTAATCAAAATACAAATTTAAGTACATAAATAGGATTTGTACAAATACAGTACCGATATTGCAATATTTGTTAAGAGTAAATTGTTCCCGTTTCATATCAGAGACACCATGGCACCAATATGCAAATATAGAATGATTTCAAAACTAGGAAACGTGGGTAAGAAAAAAGAGAAAGAGGAACGAAAGAAAGATCTGAAATTTATTAAATACAGAAAGACCGCTCTGAGAAATCTCTTATTGTTCTGGCGAGATTTCTAGTTTTTCAATCTCGATTTATTTTTTTAATGGAAAGGTAGCCATACTTTACATTAAGAGCGTAGGTACCTTTCCATTGAAAATTTTGAAAAATCGCGATAGAAAAACTCAATCTCGAATGAAATCTCGCAAAAACAATGTGAAATTTCTCCCAGTAAAGATCCAGAGCGGTCTCTTTCAGAGCTTAATAACTTTCGGCCAGAGAGAGAGAGTGAGAAATAAAATATGTTGTTTTTTTTTCGCAGCGGATACAGTAAATATTGGGCAGTTCTGAGTTACATTGCAAGTTGTTTTTCTAAAAATAAGAAATTTTGTAAAATATGCATTCCACTTCTTCCAGGCTCTGAGTCAAAAGTTAACTATATATCATGCTTAACGTATATAGATAAAATCATCGTTACCATTCATTTTCAACTAAAGTTATTTCCACTAAACCAAAAATACAAACTTCCTTTTTCTGAATAAGTTGTAACATTTGCAATGTAAACATGAAATTTTTTTTTTCACAGCTTTTTCCCTGGTGACAATAATCTTTGCATATACAGTGAATGTTTAAAGCACCATAATAAATAAACTGACATGGTTTTTAGGGATCGTTAAAAAAAGGATAGAAATTTTAATGAATTTCTATTCACTTAATTGAGAATACACATGATGACGCTGGGTATTACTGGACAGTAGATACGGAGAAATGTATAAAGATCATTTTGTCCTTTTTAATTTGTTTCACCATTTATCAGAGATTTTCAATGTTATTTTTCAATTTTTCAATTCCCTGATTTATACAGGGCCGAAAAGAATTTGCCATTATTGAAAAAGGTCAACATTGATCATTATCGATCCATTGAAACCAGCAAACTTTTCATGGTTTTCAATGAGGTCATGGTCGGAATGGGCAAGCGAGATCCCTCCCTCTATGGCCTATTGAGTGACGTTGGCCAGCAAGGGAGGAACCAGGGAGAAGATTCTGGCTGCTGGGTGGATCCTCTCAGGCACTGAGGTGTGCTGTACTGGCCTGTTCAAGGCCCACACTGACAGGGTTCCAATGGGCCCACCGGAGGATCCAGCCAGTCCATCTCCGAATGAGTTTCCTCTTACATTTTAGATCAATATAGACATTTTTTTTTTTAACAAAAACTTATAGGGCTGTGGCTAAATGACTGCACCAAATCCATAGGAAATAATGGGTTTCTGGCAGCCTAAAGGAGGCAAAAGCTTTTGGTTTAAAAAAGAAAAGGAAAGGCTTTCTATAGAGGTTTTTACTAAATTTGAAGCAATTTCTAAAGGAAAAAATATACTATGGAAACGGTGATAATATTAAAATATAAAAATCAGCATGAGTAAATATCGGTCACTGATTGCTCAAGAATTTGGTTCACTCTGTGCCCATTTAATAGGGTACATCACAAGACAATAATATTACATTTGTAAAATAATATTGTGATTTTTATTTTAAATCTTAATTTCAGAATGTTATGGAGAGAATTTACCCTACAAAAACATTTTTAGAGAATGAATGTAAACCACCACTTCATGTTTTTCAACACCAAGTTTGTTAAGAGTTTTTTTTTAAATATCTAAAATATAAATCAAAGCCACCTCCTCACAGTAGCAAGACATTTATTTCTTTCAGCAAATAAAAGAGTTTCCTATCAGTTCTATTATCAATTAAAAAAAAATAAAAAATAAAAACAAAACTAGGACTAGACTTCTAAAGTTCCAGGGCTTTTACAGCTTTATGGAGCTTCAATTCAAATATTTGTAGGGAGGTTTCCTAAAGGAATGGGGCACTACTAAGTAACAAAAAAAAAAAAAAAAAAAAAAAAAATTATATTTTTAACAAAAATAAAAATGAGATATTATTTTAGTAATAAATAATAAGTGATCCTAAACCAAAGTTGGCTTAAATAGGCCTGTACCATGGCAAATTACTACTGTGTTTAGGGATTATCATTAAAGAGATCTAATTTTGCATTGAGCCAAATGAACTATTTCAAGTTAATTAGCAATTTTCCTGAACCATGGGTTTGATGTCCTGTGAATCGATTAGTGGACTAATCAATTAAATACTACTTAGTTAATCAGCAATTGATGGTAACTGATGAATACTGATGACAACAAAAGAACTATTTGGATTGAACTGGACTCAAATATGATTATGTACCATAATAACAGCGGCCAACAAGTAGCTTCTACTCCAGATTCAGCTTTGTCTGTGACTAGCAAAGTGGCCCCACTTGTCTCAGTCCAGCAAATCAGTGATGTGCTAAAAATGTATATATTTTTTCTATTTAAACATTACCTTTCCTCCTTTCCTCTGGACTTCAGTACTCTAAGTCTCCCTGTCACCCAATCTAATTATTTTCTTTCTTTCAGTTACCTACTACCTTCTCTGCTTGCATATTCCCTGTCCTGGGGACATTTGTTCTGTGACCACTGTTACTGATAATTAAATGTGGGTCAATCAGCCATGCTTGGAATCAAATGACCTAAATTAAATACAGGAAATCAATAAGAATCACTACAAACCAGTGATTAGCAAGTATCCATCAACCTACTGACTAGTGTGTTGATGAAAGGAGGTTCTCTAGGGAGCATAGCATTGGTATCACATTAGAGATTCTATAAAGGGGACACCAATCAACAATCACATCTCAAAAATGTGTACAATCAGTACAATAATTTTTTTTTAACAATTATAATAACAAATCAAATTAAATATTTGCAATTTATACATCACCATTCAGGGTAGTGCAGAAAATGTTTTAATCTTCAAGAGGAGGACAATAGTTTTAAAGATCATAAAAATAATTAAATCCTTGTATGCTTTAAATTATGTGATACTAACAAACTCAATCCCATAACTATCATTCCAAACACTACTAAAATCATAATAAACAAAATTCCACAATGTGACACTGCAGATGTAAACATTTTCCATGTAGAATAAGAAAAAAAAATGATTATACCATAAATTCTACTCTCTAGTAAAAGGCTCAGGGCTATTTGTCCTTTAAAAATTTGGGATTGCCTTAAAGCATTGTAACTGTAAAACATGTCACGGAGACTTTGGGTTTGTCTAAACTTTAAGTACATTTATTCAATGGAAATTCAGGAACCCCTATTATGTGTAGACATGTACTGCACTTTCATGTTCACATTCTCAACAGTGATACGATTAAACATGTCTGTATTTTCTTGTAGAACTAATAAACAATAGAAGCCAACAATTTCATACTAAGAAATAATGTTTGCACTCTACACATATAACACTTAAAAGAGCTAATTTACTCACAAAACATGGCATTTTACAGCAATGCGGGTGAGTAATCAAAGACTTGGGGGCGGGAATTTACCATAGTGCAAAGTGAGGTCCGGATCCTTCAACTCACTTCGCACAGACTGTTATGCGCTCGCTGATGTTCTGCATGCGGACATCAGCGAACGCTTTAAAGGGATTCCAGTCTTGGCGAGGCGACTCGAGTGGTCTCGCCGAGGCTGGGATCCCTTTAAAGCGCTCACTGATGTCCGTGTGCAGAACATCAGCGACCGCATAACAGTCTGTACGAAGTGAGGCGAAGGATCCGGACCTCACTTCGCACTTTGGGGAATTCCCCCCATTAGTGTTTAGGGTGAAATTTACAAAAGTCGAAAAATTATTTTTCTGACTTCTTCACCCATTTTCACAGCAAACACTTCCATTTTTCACTGCAAAATTGGCAAAAAGGTCTAAAATTATGTTTCTGACAATTTCTGCCCAATTTTCACCCATTTTTGTGATGAAAACTGGCCGTGTTTTTGCCATGAAAACGGACAAAAAAAGGGGTGGGGAATGGCTGGAAATATAATTTTAGACCTTTTTGCCTGTTTTTGTGGCAAAAAGTAGAAGTTTTTGCTGCGAAAATGGGTGAAAAAGTTGAAAAAAATCACTTTTAACTTTTGTAAATTTTGCCCTTATAAAATTAGAAGTTGCTCAGTTGCTACAGTAAGTTCAGAATTGCTTCTCCCCAGCTGCACCTTGGTTAATAAATTAGCAACTTGGAATATTCTACTATTTCTGCAGTGCAGAGACAGACATAAGTAACGGTATTAGTTTCCCATGTTTTGTCCAAACAATAAGAAAATTCTAGTACTTTTGAGACTTTCATCTTTTTTTTTACTATCACAATCAAATAAATCCCCCTAAATTTGTGAAATATCCGGTGATATGCTTTCATCATATTGAAAACCTTGAGGAGATTATTGGCACAAAAATGCCAATGCTAGTTATTTGCATTTGGGAGGAGGGGAATTCAGTATCTAGAACTTACCATTCCATGAGGTTCTTAGACAACATGTTTCCTTTTATGAAGGACTCTGAAGGGGGTTATTCACTAAGGTGCGAATTCGTCTGTCGAATTCGCAAACAGCCGATTCCCATAGCAAATCCGCTACAATTTCCCCATTGTAAAGTCGCAAGAATTTTTTTATTGTTAAGATTGCGACAATTTTCCCATAATAAAGTCGCAACTGTGACAATATTTTCATTATAAAGACGCGACTGCGACAGTAGCAGCCTATTGAGACTGTCTTTATCTGGCAAATTCGCACCTATACGCAACAATTCAGACTTTAGTGAATAACCCCCTGAACAATACGCTTCAATTTCTCAATAAAATATGCAGCATTCCAAAATAATGAATGAAGATAACTAAAGATGCTTAAGATAACCAATGTGAGAAAAATCGGGTACAATATAAGAAAGGTATCGAATGCTTTCAACACTTTGTTGGTGCAATAAACATTCATTTTTAAGTGCAGATAAACTTTCCTCTATTTAAAGATACTGGATTTCCATTGAATGTCCCAAAATCAATTAAATCCAAGTCGAGCTACCTGTAGTAGCAAAATAACTACGCCAAGGGAATTTGTATGAAATAGAGCCCTTAGCTTCATTTTATTAAAAGCCCTTTTATAAGTAACACACCAAACTTCTGGATACCTATTCCGATCATTCATGCCTGAAAACCCCCAAAAAATGGAGCTTATTTTATTTTATTTTTTGCTATCATTAATTACGGATGGAAGTTACAGAAATGGGTTTGAAAGCAGAACCAATTTTAAAGCCTTGTAGAGGAGTGCATATTCTAGAAATTTCTCAAGTGAAAATATAACCGAGCCAGCAATGGAAAGCAGGCATCACAGCAGAAAAAAAAAAAAAGACCCTTTATTTATCATAGACAAAATGCAATGGGTTAAGAAGATAAATTAAAAAAAAAATCTAATCCTCTCTGATATCACTTATTCTATGTAACAAAAAATATTGACTCAGAATATATTAATAAAAAGTGCAAATAAAAGACTTTTCCTTTATATGACTCTGTTTTTCTTCTCTTACAGTCAAGCAGATTACATTGCAATATTAAGCCATAACTGGGTGTGTTGAAACTTTTCAAGTAAGTTGTTCTCATGCAACCGTGGTGTAAAAAAAAAAAAATTGGTACAAATGCGTCAGCCGATAAAGGCTTCGTGGAAAAAAAAAATGACCAAAACAATTCTTTTCAAAGAGTTTGACATCCAGGAAGATGAATCGTACATTGCTGGACAAAAATAAAATAAAAGAAAGAAAAAGGTGAAGAGTCTTTGCACTCTGTAAATTTCTCTTCTAAAGGTTTTGGCAATTCTTTTTGTTTGTTTGATTTTTTTTTTGTTTGTTTTTTATTTATTTTTTTTAAATTATAAATGTTGGAATTCCGTACAAAAAGGTAGCTTTGATTTTTGCATTATTGTTAGTATTTACAACCTTTGATGTTATACCAGGGTGTAGGATTTTGTGTATGGATTATTTCCTTTTAAATGACCCCGGGAGTCCAGCAGTGATTCTTGAGAACTGCTTATTTTTGCGGCCTGTCCTAGTTCTGTTGCCTCCCGGGGAGGTAATGGTGCTGCAGCATTAGGCTGCCATGACTGAACTTCTCTCGTTGAAGGAGTTTCAGTTGGTATTGGTTCAAGAACTGTAGGTCGCTTCAGGGACCGACTTTTCTGAGGTTCCAAGCAAGCCTGCCCTAAACCCACGTCTCTGCTAGTTCCTGATGCACCACGATTTAATAAAAAGTCCATTCTAAGATATGGCGGCAAGTTCATCACGTCACCTTTCAAAGAGATAGATGGAAAGAAAAGTTAGTTACCCTCATATTCAACAAAGCTGTATAATTCTGAATTAACATAAAAAATTGATAGAGAATTTAGTTGTCCCTCATATTTTATCAAACACTATCATAAATTCTAACACATTCATGAAATGCAATCCAAGGAAACACATTGCTTTTTGTACAACACTTATGATAAAAATGTTTGCAACCATACTGTACTCCATGTCGGATTTGGATCTCTAGTATCAAAACAATCACTCTTGAATTAAAGGGTAGTAGTTAACTGGACTACCATTCCATAAACATGATTAACCATTCCTTAAACTGATGACATTACCACCCATCAAAGCATGATATTGAAACACAAAGAACACATCTATTTCCATAACTAGGCATTTGAAAAAAATCTCAATTTGCTCATCTTTGCTTCTCACAGATTAAAAATTATTGGTTCAGAAATCCATTTTCTTATTGTTGCAGTTACTCTTTGAGGAATATCAATGATCATATAACCTAGATCAGCGGTGGGCAAACCGCGGCTCGCGAGCCGCATTTGGCTCTTTGGCTGCAGTATGCGGCTCCGAGCTATCT
>WMED01021013.1:0-10430 GCA_019650415.1 Pipa parva
TTTCCCATTGTATAATTGCGACCAAGACAATTTGCGACTACGATAATATTTCCATAGGAAAGTTGCAGCTGTGACAATATTCTCATTATAAAGATGCCACCGCAACAATAGCAGTCTATTGTTACTGTCTTTAGCTGGCGAATTCACACCTTTATGCAACAATTCGGACTTTAGCCAATAACCCCATAGCATACTGCTGCTAAAGCAATCAGGTGAGTTTTTTTTATCTAGCAATAGCTCTCCTTTAAGTATAATTATAAAAACTATAGCAATATCAGCTTATAGGTATAACCATTACAACTAGGAAGAATGAAAGCACACATTCACTGCACCAGAAAGTGTAGAAGTACTGTAGATTTCATTGCTATAGGAGCAGACCAACCAATAGTCCAGCAAGACAGCAGCTCATGTTATGTCCATAAAATGCAGTAGTAGTAACTGCTACCATACGCATATTGTTCATTATTATTTTATTTATATAATTAATTGTATGAATAATTAGTACTATTTCAACATATATAAAACAATAATTACTATTCAATACTTTTTAAAGTTTTTGTTTAGGTGTGTCAGGTTATCTTATAAACAATTAGGGATAGTTGGTGTTTTCTTGAGTCATACCCAGTGTGGGATGCAACAGAACTTTCCCAACAAAATGCTTAAGATAAAGGACACTTCCAGTGTTCAACAACACCCTTTTGGAATGCCCGACATTCTGTGGGAACAAAGCAGGGGAGGAACAAGGCAGGCAACCTTGTACATAAATGAACAGACAAACCCTTAAGCAACAGCAACTTAAGGAAGAGTAATCCTATCAGGACAAGCACCAATTATTAAAGTCACAGGCAAACCAAGGTCTGTACACAGGGTAATCTATCAAAATAGTTATCAAAGGACAGGTACTGCGAGAATTAACATGGGTGTCTTATGTCTGATACAGGGGGTTTAAATAGTTACACTGACACAAAATAACAATTTGGTTAGTTGGTTTACTAACCTGCAGTTAACTTGCTGGAATTTTTGACCTAACAATACCATAGACCTTTGAATCAGCTGTGATGTGAAAACTGCAATAGGTAAAAGACACAAACCACTAGGGGCACAAGAATCAAGTATGGAGGAAAATGGAGGAGGGATGTGAACCTACTGATGGACAGCAATAAAATCAGTGTTAATGTAACAATACCTAACAAGTGCAAGAGAGAGCCTACACTAAAGACGTGAAATGTGATAGAGTTCAAACCACTTTCTGCTTGTATATAACGTCGCTCTTTATACTTTTGATTGTGGTGTCAAAATGTGAGCTTTGTCCTGCCTTCTTTTCTACATTCTGGGTGGTTGCATGCACAAAAGCTGTTAGGTCCTAAAAACACTTCTTCACTTTCCTTCACCTGTGGCAAATAAAATGCGACAGCACAAGGAACATATCATAATTGCTGCTGGGATGAAGAGAAGGCTTTAATGTCCCTTTAAGTTTTATTTTACACCAAAATCACTAATGAACATGTACATGAGTGTCTTTCAAGGCAACATGATAGCTTAAATAAGATCACTATGCTTTATTAAATATGTAATATTTCTCTGAATAACCAAGTACTATTTAAACATACATACAAAGTTACTTACTATTTTAAACTTGATGAAGAATTGGTTTAGGTGGTGTCGGGTTCTCATTAATATATCATTCTATTAACTAGTCTAGTAAGTTTGCTTTTTTATAATGTGTGGTATTTCATGTGGAGGCATATACAACAATTGGTATATTGCTTACCAACAATATCCTGAGCATCAAAACACAATACCTCTTTTACTTTTTCGGATTTTGATATTAACAATGAATTGACCTTCCACTTTAAAGAATGAATTTGGGGTTAGTTAAATTACTAAGTAAACTAACTATATTAAACTTACTAAAGAGGAAATAGAGAGGATCTTTCTAAATGGTAACTCTGTCTTTTCCATGAATGAGAAGGTTAAAGAGCTACTCGCTCATATAAACAATACATTTAAGCCTTAAATAAATACAACCCTTGAATAAGTGTTCTTTATAATATAATAATACTGAAAAAAATGTATATTACAATAACCAGACAGTGCCCCATTAAGTAAAGCATTTATCCAACAGGACTAATACATAAAATCGAAATTAGTTCACACATGATACAAATTTTCTTCTAAAAAGATTACAAAAATTACAAAAAAAAAAAAAAAACAAGATAAACTGAGCCAAACAACTTTGCCAAATTATGTGAGTATTTTAGTGGCTCCAGATGGCTCATTTTCACAGTATTTTCACATAAGCGCACACTTGACAGAAAGAGAGAAGCAATTTATGATGGGGAGCCTTATGTGCAATTTTCTTCTGGCTTACAACCTATTCTAGAAAACTGTTTGAGGGTTAACTGGATAATGAATGTTTTTTAGACTTGGTTGGATCAACTAGATCTATATTTAGGGGCTTACCCCATGTAGTTATGTAAGATGCCAGAGGTAAAACATTTTAGGAATTTTAGGATGAATGTACATGAATACATAATCCCAGACACTGTGCAGTATCCCTCAACAGACGTACAACAGACAACATGTAACTTGCACCCAACCTTTCAGTAAGATTCTCACATACGACATGTTATCTGTGCTCTGGGAACACAAAAGAATTTCCCTAAACCAATGAATAGAGTGTTGCCCAAGTCTTTCTTTTCTGTGAAATGAGGGACTGGGGCTACAGTTGCGCAGTTTAGCTAATTCAGTCAGATAGAAGTAGGATGAGAAGTCATGCGGAGTGAGGCAAATTCGACCATTGAAGGGCAGTGATGTCAGTCTCATCATATCTCACTAACTGTATTCTGTGAATATTTTATCTTTTTTTTATGTCACTTTGTCCCTAGGTCATGTCATTTAATCAGTCGCCATTGTCAATTTTGAATGAATAGTAATTTTATGCAACACTAGAGCTCTGCCATCAACCCCCCAATTCCCCAGTCTGAAGTGGCAAAGTCAAACAAGTGAATTCAGAGCATTTGAACCACTCCGCATCTTAGTCAGTAGTAGAAGTACCTTTGCACGCATATGCAAAGTGATGCGAATAGCTTCATAAGATTGAGATTATCATAGATGCCCAAACTGGTTGAGTATACATCAAATAGCTTTGCTTTGGTTTCAGTCATGGAATGCACAGGTAAACTCATGTCTTATAAGCTCTGTGGTGTGTAGAGGACCATTAACCAGAAAAAAAAAAAATGTATTTGGATTTACGTAAGCTGTTTCAGTGCACAACTTGGAAAAAAAAATCACATTTTAGTTGAATTCCTGATATTTTGTTGGTTTAGGTTGATTCTCTTTGTTAGCTGCAGCCAATTGGGTTTTCAGAGACACTTTATGAAAATGAATTTTCAAAAGTTTCCTAGGGAACAATGAACTAGGCTGGTTTCTTTACTTTGACTTTTGGCAGCAAACAAAAGATAGAAACACTAAAAGAAATAATACAAACCAGGAATTCAACTTCTAAGAAAGTAATGGAACTCAGGTTAAACAATTAATCTAATTGATTTACAGTAAATAAAGTTGAAATATATACAAATACTTCCCTTTAAAGGCAGCAATATAGAAAATGTAGCATGTTGTGTTTATAATAATTCTGTATAGTCCTAAGGGCCAGCCTTAGGGTGGGTAGTGCCCTGTGCTAACGCAGAACACAGTACCTCTGTTTTCTAAGCAAAATTTTAAAGCTGCTAAAAACTGACTATTTTTCCTTCGTACTATTTCCAATATCTGCCCCTTTCACTCTCAGGCCACTGCTAACACCCTCATGTTTGCCCTAATATTATCTTGATTGGACTGCAACAATGTTCTTCTATCTGGCTTTCCAGCTTCCCACCTCTCCCCACTTCAGTCTATTCTAAATTCTGCTACCAGAATTCTATTCTGTCCCTTTTTCCCCATAAGGGACAGCCTTTCTCTCAACCGCTGTCTGTTCCATGGCTTCACATAACACAACAAATCATTTACAGTGTCCTCCTTTTGACATTTAAGGCACTCACTCATGCCCATATATTGCTCAATGTTAACTTTGTTCCTTTCAAAGCAATCCACTTTGCATGTCGCACACCAATACTGCCCTTTCTTGCCTTAAACCCTTTTCTCTTTCTGCCCGACACATCTGGAAATCTATACCCCTTTATCTTCACCAGGAACATTCTCTCTGCACTTTTGTAACCCAACTAAAGTTCTTCCTTATGGAGCACTAGCGCCGATTTTTATGCATAATTTATATTATATTGTTAAGTAGCTATTTATGCTTATTATTAGTATTTATACACCAGTGAACCATCACTTTGTTACAGTTCTTATTAGCTTCCTATCTGTGTATATAAGTTTTCCTCCCATTTAGATGCCATATTCTTGTTTCAATCACTGCTTGGCACTTTGAGTGATGTATCTTTTCAATTTGATGCTTGTAATGGACTTCACTTGTAAAGCACTTTTCCAATATTTATACTATATTTGTATTGCTAAACTGTACAACTTAGTGGCGTATTATAAATAAAACTATACATACCGAACCAATGTTGCAGCTTTTTATGCTTTTTGCTTGTCTGTGGTACTCTGTGCACACCCTAAAGAATGGCCCTGATAAAATGAAATTTTAAATTAATTGAAATAAATTGTGGCCATATTTGCACATGAATCGGGGCATATTTACTACAGTTGAACAGATTTTTTGACAAGTCAGTGCAGAAGAAACAGGCTATACTTAACAATATCGCTTTTTTCTCTTATTTACTAAGCTGCTCAAAACATTTTTAGCGCCTAAAACAATTCTCCACCTTCAGGCTGGCATAAAACAATTTATTCCCTATGTAGTTGGCCCTGTCATTTAGTCTAAGTCCAAAATATTTACCCATTGAAAAGAGACATCGATATCAATCTGTAATGGCAGAAACCCTCATAGAAAAGCATTGCAAAGTTTCTCCCTGTTAACAGATCCATATTTATTGATAATTATTTATTTCGATAGGGAAACATTTTTATTGATCTTTTGTAAATCTGTAAAATCGAGAAATACAGGGAAATAAAAATTGACAGAGAAATGGGGTTAAAACAATAGTTATGGTCAAATTGGTCTTAGTAAATATACCCCATATTGCTAATTTGGAATTTGTTATCTTAAATGGAGCCACATTAGAATGCAGTTAATTTGATTACCATATATATAGCCTGCACATTTTATATGTATAGTTATAAAGGGTGGTTTAGACAACACTTACACTTTATATACACACAACTTGCATTTATACAAAAGAACAGGTTGTAATAATCAAAGTTACTACAACTATGCCCTGAGTAAAGGTTTTCTCAGAAGGAGATAATAGCAGCATAACAATAATTCTGAAGGTGATAGCAGAAAAACAAAAATAAAATGAAAACAATACATAAAAACAATTAAAACAATAGATAAGAAAAATGGTTCTTCTGAAATAAATAACATGTAAAAAAAATAAAACATTTTGTACTTTACATATTTTTTAAGCATCAATGCATCAGTCACTGGAAATGCTAACCAACACTGCAGAATTTAGATTTCAAATTGTCGTGGCTTAAAGGAGATGAATCTGACAACTCTAAGTAAATAGTAAATAATGCACATACATTTTCATGTTAAAGGTGAAGTTAAGGTTTGCAAAAAAACCCAAAAAACATTATAAATAAAACAAATTCTTATAACTGATAGTAATTAAAAGTTACCTTATGTTAAGGAACTAGCTGTTCAGCTAGTGCACTGCCTTTCAGCTGATCCTCCAGTGTAGTCCTCTCTGTTGCTGGCGGTTACCATGAAGTGCTGCAAGAACCAATGGAAAGCGTTCTCAGCAGGTCACCTAATCCTGGTACATGCTCTTCCCATTGGTACATGCGCTTCCCATTGGTTTCTGTCAAAGAAAAGCAGAAGAGAGGATTGAAGAGATTGGAGGAGCAGATGAAGGGGAAGTGCACTATCTGAACAGCTAGTTCTTCAACAAAAGGTAGTCTTGTAGGTACTATCAATTATAATTTTTTTTTTTATTTAAAATGGCTTTTTTTTTTTATTGTGCAAACTGTAACTTCACTTTTAAACTATTTGTTCACCTATATCCTATAATCCAGCGTTTCCCAAATGGTGGGTTGCGACCCGGTACCGGGCGACGAAAGCAAAATGCCGGGTCACGAGAGCGCGTATGGGTTTTCATGACTGAAAACTAGTAATGGACTTCGTGCATGGCACCGCTCATGAATATTCATGAGGCGGCTACTTCATGACGCAACATGCATTGTACGCCTTAAAACTAGTAAACCTTACTAGTTTTAAGGCGTACAATGCGTGTTGCGTCATGAAGTAGCCGGCTCATGAATATTCATGAGCGGTGCCGTGGCGAAGTCCCTTACTAAGTGGGTCACGAAGGATAAGTACAAAAATAACCGGGCCACGGAAAAATAAGTTTGGGAAATGCTGCTATAGTCTGATAAATGTAAAATAATACAGTAATCTCACTTATTTATTTGGAAAAAGGTATCACCTACCTAAGGTATGTTTTTAATTCACAGATGCTTTCTGCAAAATGTATTATAAAAGTAACTATCAAAGACCTTTACAATGTTAAATATATACTGTATTTGCATCTGCTAACATAATTTCAAACTGTCTTTCTCTAGCTTTGCTAAACTGTAATGAGTAGTTAGTGGTGCAGCCGGGGAGAAAACTACTAGAGAAAAAAAAACATACCAAAAATAAAATGTCCATCCTATATTCACATTACTACTTTTAGACTCAATTTTCATACTTTTTCTACCCCAGAGATAACTTTGACCAGTACAGTTTCAATAAAGCTAACAGAAAGTTACAATGTCTTAACCTGTTTTTTTGAAAAAGAGTGTAGTGTTATGTTTTAAGTAAATGTTGTGCTTCTAGCCTTTAAAAAAAAGAAAAAGAAAAAAACAATCTTCACTTAATTTAAGCATCTTGTTTTTACAGTTACTGTTGGAATTCTACTGAGCATGCTCATGAGCTCAGGTGAAAAGGCAAAGGAAAATGGCAGAAATTTTTTTTTTCAGAATCTAATAAACAAAATGACAGGTAGTTTGTAGTCTGGTTTCCTTTAATGAATGCATAAAAATAAGCAAGCTTGTCAAAAGTATGTACAGGAATTATATATAATGTTCAAGAAACTGTACTCGGAGGATTAGTCCGTTATAGAAAAATGTGAAAATATATTTTTTTGACTACAATTTCACTTGTTTCACTTAGTGGCAGGTCCTGTAAGTGTGGTTTCTTGTGCATTATTATTACAGATATGCAATATTCCTGATTCCCTGGCACAGTATGATGGAATCCATATGATATTATGTATGAGATATAATATATATTGAACATATTTGTTTTTATTTTTGTATTACACTTCTTTTTATAATATGTAAACAGCTTTTTTATTTTGCAAAATGATGGTAGGTTCATTAGTTTTAACATAGTTTTACTAAGTACACCTGAAGTGGATAAAATAAGGTTTGTCTGTCGTTACTGATGCTTTGCAGTTCCATTTTCATTTATTGGTTTAGAGAATCTTGTATTTTTATTAATGGTAAAAAATGTTGGACAGTGTTATTTATTTTAAAGAGATAATAATATACCCCACATCATCTACTTTGACTATATTATACACGGGCAGTCTGTATAATGAGGTTCTCATTTGTTACAATATTTAGTTTTTCTTAAAATCACATATTTTATTTAAAACTACTACTTTACTTATAATCTTGTGGACTCAACTGTTAAGGTATTGAAAGGCAACCATTGTTGAAAACAAAACATCTCCATGACAACTACCATAGAAAGCTCCCTTATAAAGATAGCTGGAATGTTACCACAGAAGTATTAGGGGATTGTTTTTGTGAGAAAAATGGTAAAAAAACAAAACAAAAAAAAAACACAGGAAATAAACCACCCTATTCAAGTTTAAAAATAATAGCATTTTTCAAAAGCAGTTTTTTCATTTTTACCCACGCTGTGAAACCATTATAATTTTACATTCAGATATTAGCATCATATGTTTTCTGAAACAATCACTGGAGAGGGCAGGATTTAACTTTCTTACATACAGATTATATTAAAATGACATCATGAAATGTAATCAAACGTGTGTGTTTGATGCTTTAACTGCAAGATTTGCAGATGAACTAAAATAATTTGATAGGGAAAAAGTTAACGATAGCAATGGTCTTTAAAATGTAATACATCATTTCATCAGAATCCACAACCCAAACTTTGCATGATTAATCTCAGACACAGTAATTTATGTAGTTTGTTTTGTGGCTTCTGTTTGTTTGATTTGAACTACTACTTGTATAGTATTCTAGTGAATTTACTTAAATAAAATTGTAAAATGTTGCTAATTTAAATGTAATATTTGAAATCTACTCAAAGTCAACCAGCCTTTTTTTTAGTTACACTTTACAGTATAAGTCTAATGCATTAAAATGTGCCAAAATGAAATACTAAAGTTTGTACATTAAGTGGATTTTATAATTTCTAACAGAGTTAAAGTGTAAATTTAAAAAAAAAAGCTTCATTTGTATTTTTTAATCCAAAAAATACAGGTTAACTTTCTACATTTGTAAACTCTAGTTTACAGAGATTAGTAATAATTTATTTAATGGAAACCTTATCATTCTTAGAGGAAAAAAGATAAGAAATACAGCAAAAAAAAAAAGTAATACAAATGAAAGAAATATCAAAGCTAAATTTGTTTAGTGTATATTAACAATTTTAAGAATTTTGACATACCTTTAATGATATTTTTAAGATTGTCAGCTTACTTATGTTTGTTCCATTTTATTTCTGTTAAAATTAAATGTAAGAGTTACTTCATTGATTCAATGTTAATATGCACTTACTATTTTTTTCAATTAAACAAATAATTTAATCTTAAACTGTAATTTAGGTTTAGCAAATGTTTTATAATGGGTCAATGTTTGTGTCATGTAAAGATCCAGTTGTACCTTTTTTTTTTTTTCACCCATATGTGAGCTTCCATTTCTAAAAGAAAAGGACTCACGGGTAAGATAATGACCTAAGCAGGAAGCCTTGTTGATTTGCATACAGTTCCTCTTTGTAACCCTAGGCAAGTAACCATTTCCATGCTTACTTTGCTACACTGTAGCACTCTTTATCAAGCATTTTTGGGATTTTTAAAGATCGAAAATAGCTTTTTGATATTAAAAAAATGCATAAAAAAGATATTTCTTACATGGCAAAAAGAGTATTTTTAAATAGGCAATACCGACATAATGAAGTAAAGTGTGTTCTTCCAGCAATAGGCTTTTAAAAAACCTTTTCGACTTTGATAAATATCCCCCAATGTATTTAACTGGAAATGCACGACTCTTTATGATAAATAATTGTTTAGAAACTAGAGAAACTACAGTTCTATTAATCATATTTTTTTCCCTGTGATGCAAGAAATAAGGCTTAAGCAAATAATAAAATGTAACTGCAGTAGTTCGCCTAAATAACATCAGTAATTTGCCAGTTAAATGATAAAACTGTGTTAAAATGACTTTTTGGGCTAAATAATTTGCCTACTGAAAATCATTGGATGAAAAACGGGTCATCAGAATTTAGACTGAACATTTGGTAAAATTAAGCACTGTGCAAGGGCTGAGACTGCAAAGAACTAGCAATTTATAGAACCATTTCAATACTTAGCCATTTATGTGTAATATTTATTTATGGACTTGTGATTCAGCACATTGTCACAGCTTTTATTACCCGTCTGTGTACGTTAAGATTTAGATTGTAAGCTCTAGGGGGCAGGGACCTCCCAACCTCTTGTGTCAATCACAACCTGGCACTTTAAAGTGTGAAGTATCCTTGTAATTGTTTGAATGCACTTTTCCCCATGTCTTTATTTTATTTGTATTACTGAACTGTACAGCGCCGCGTATGTTTCTGGCGCTTTATAAGTAAAAATGATACATAAATACATAAATTAAGGGGAAGAGATATAGGTTGAAGTCTGAAAAAAACAACAAACCAGTTTCTTATTGTTTAAGTGGCCCCTTTGTGCTTCCAAATGACAGGCTGCCTGCTGATTATCCATCAAGCTGCCAATATTCCCATTAATCAACACCAACTTCATCTGCACAGTAAACGGTGACGTCACTTAAATGCTCAAACAGCGCCAGGTAATATAACCACCGGGTGGGGGGGTGGGGGGGTGGGGGGGGATTAACACTGAGCAGAGATTGGATGACATTAAAGCCAGAGTTAATTCGTCTCATGTGAGTCATTCTCTTCTCTGATCAGCGTGAGCTTTAACCTGGTCACTGCTGGGAGGCTTGCTAACCTGGTCAGTGCTGGGAGGCTTGCAAACCTGGTCAGTGCTGGGAGGCTTGCAAACCTG
>WMED01021015.1:0-12017 GCA_019650415.1 Pipa parva
TCTGTTTTTATTTACGATTTACACAAAGTGCCAACTTTTCTGATTTTGGGGTTTGTATATCAGATACTTCTGAATCCATGTCAAAAAGTAAAACTAACAATGCCTTAGTCAAAGTTACATTTTTTTTTTCACTTTACTGACCTGAGATAAAAAACGATGTGGAGGCAGAGACAAACATTTGTTGGCATGAAAAACTATTCTTCACTCATCTTGAATAATGATTTGTACCAAGTCACCCCTCCAGCCTTACTAACTGATGATGTTCTTTTGCCTTCTCTTCAGAACTAATCTCATAGCAGACAAGATCATTACCAGGATATGATGAACCTTATGGATTAGGGGAAACTGCCCTGAGAACAGCCATTAAAGTTCTTAGGTCAGCACAGTCTTCTTCCTAAAAGCAGTGCAGTATAAAGTAGAGAACCTGGCATTGATCAGTCAATGGTCTCCTTAAAACCTTCCTTCAGTGATAGCTGGAAGTAATTTATTTCTAAATCAGCACATCACTGGCACCACCATGTTGGAACCTGTTTGCTAATGACAGTGATATATCAAATAACACTGCTTTTACTACTCCATTAATTCCAGTATGCTCTTGATTCCCAGTGTGACACTACCAAGTTTCCTTTGTTCTATTCAGAAAAAATAGTTATATAGCAAAAATTAATTTCACAAAGCAGACAAGCAGCACATTCCCAATGTTTTGATCAACCTCAATATGGATGTGTGTCACTAATTTGAAAGTTTGTTTTGCATGATTTTTTTCTTCCACTGGCAATGGAGCTGGAAGCTAATTTGAAGTATCTGCTAGTGTCTAGCAATAATTTAATCAGTATTTGAGGAAGGATTTTTCTCCACATGACCTCAAGAAGATGTCCACCTTCAGCAAGAAAAGCCTGATAGTACAGTATAGTATAAAAGGCTTCTATTTCCTCACTGGTTGATGTAAACATTTGTTAGCATTTTGTAAATACATTGCTTTGCCTTTGAACGATTTACCTGTTCTCCTATTTGTTAACACACCACACTCTATTGCCAAGATTTAATGAATAGCTGAAATGCTAAATAACACCACTGCTGCAGCACTCTGGGGACACTCCTTGCTGACAAAGTGTAAGAGCAGCAGAAGCATCAATTAACTGCAGCACAAAAGGAAGTTGTCGAGTGATTACAGAGCTCATTGGCTGTACCTAAACTCCTGTTATTGCCATCACAGCCAATTCCACCTTGCAAGAACTTCAAGCTGATCAGCAGTATTCTGGAAGTAGTTTGATTCCAGAAACACACTTCTGTGCAGAGCAAGACAGAGGGTTATGCATTCAAATACAAATCATTTATTTCCAAAACACAGCCTATGGAAAAAAAGAAACCTTTTACCCTATAGGCTCTCAACAGCCTTTAACTATAAGATAAACTTACTGTTTTTTCTTCACTGCTCTTTTTCTTCTTAGAATAAACCTTGAACAACACAATGATAAAATTTGAATTAGAGATGCATTTTTTATAGCCTTTTTGCATCAAATGAGGAAGAGAATCTGACAAATGTTTATGCTTAAAATAATGTATGTTTGAAAAAGATGATGTATAAGATGATATGAATATTGTGCTATATTCATTTATTTTTGCATCCACTTATGTTTCAGCTACAACAGTATACAGTGCCTGACATTTCTGAAGCATACAATTAATTGTTTTCTGTTCTATATTTGTTTTATATTGTAAATAATGGCATTATTTTGCCTTTACAGTACTAATGTATTAAGTGTGTGCCTTTACTAAACAGAGTACGGCATGTATAGCTTTGTGTGTAGGTAAGGAGGAGAAACACCAGTCTATAGTGTATAAAAGGTAGTATAATCCATATCAGAATGGGTTTCATGGGAACAATGAGAAGTATATAATGTGTCTTGATTGGAGTGTCACTAAACAAAATGGGGCATCCCCAGAGCCAGTAACCAGGTTAAACATGAATTTCCAGTCAGTCATAAAAATAGTTCATGCCTATAGAACACAGAACATGTACAACAGATTAATAGGTTGGGTGGATTGTTTCATAGCCATAGATCTTTACTGTCATAGGCCTACAATACATTTGAGTTAGTTCGTTACGTCACATGAGGTGTAATCTTCTGTCACACTTGTGTTCTCTAGTCACTCATAAATAACTCATAATAATATGTTTATTTGAGAATACAAATGATAATCTGATCTATGCATCTATGAAAATGACAGTTTATTATTTTCTGCACAGGGAGGCTAATGAAGGAACCTATTTTTGGAGCAAATAATATACAAGACAACTAAGCATTATCTTATTTACTAAGCAATGAAAAAAGGTTATATGGGAAGGAGGGGTAGACATGTAGATTAGATTAGATAGGTTTATTGTCACTGGTTAAGTTTGGTGAATTTACCAGATAATATTGCCAGCATGACATGAACTGGCTGGCAAAATCATTTTGCATTGTTAATTAAAAGTTTACAGCTATCAATGTTACCTTCAGTGCTCATATACATAAAATCTGAACCTTGATAATGAAAGTATAGTGTCCTTTTACCTCTTCATCTGTATCAGATCTGGAAACTGATTGAGACGATGAATGTTTGTGATCTTCTTCAGTCTTTTTCCTTTTTCTGGTTTTGCTGTCCTTCATATAATAACAAAATGACAGTTACATTCTTGTGTAGATCTCCACCAAGCCAATAAACACAATTTTAAAAGGTGTATATTTGAATTTCCTTGTTTTTATGCTCACCATGCATATATAGATACAGTTTTCTATTCTGGTTGCTTGACTACCAAGTTCATAGCCCACATTGCGTAGATCCAATCAATCATTTGAAGAAGGCACAAACATCAGTCTTAAATATTACTTCAATGCACAGCCATGTGAACAAAGGTTAAGCAGATTTCCAGGTGTAGCTCATCAAAACTATGCTGATCGCAAATATATTTTTATTGTCTCATCATTGGTTCCAGATATGGAACAGTTACTGATGAGAGGGGTGGGGCGTGGCCTTCTCCACTACAGGAAGGAGGAATATTTTACAGGAGGTATTACAAGTGCTGCAGAGTGAAAAGGCGAGAGAGGATTTTACTAATCTTTTTTTCTTTTTACAATACTTTAATGGGGCAAACTTTATAAATAGGATTTGCTTACACTTTACTTACACAGTGCATCATATGCTAGTGAGAAAAAAAATACAGCTCAATGAAAGCCTATGTACTTACCTAGTTCCAGACACACTAGCATATGATGCGCATACGCTGCTTACGGAACGCTGGGTGTCGCATTTTGGCCAGTGTATGATACACTGCACACAAAATGCGGCCAAGCAGGAAGAACTGTGAACGCTGAGGGATCATTCACACTGTTGCTAGAAAGTACAATAGAAAAATATGCTGGAGCACATTTTTTTCTTCACACTAGCGTATGATGCGCTGTGCATCATATGCTATAGTGTGAACCTAGCCTAAGAGGGTTATTCACTAAAGTGAGAATTCAACAGTAAATCCTTGACCATGACAACTTTCCCATTGTAAAGTCACGACTGCGACAATATTCTCATTATAAAGACATGACTGCGACAGTAGCAGTCTATTGCGACTGTTTTTAACTGGTGAATTCACCCCTATTACGCAACAATTTGGACTTTAGTGAATAACCCCTTTTGTCTGTTCCTAAATTTATTGATAGCAGCCATACTCTTAAAATGACCACCCCCAGCCCCATTGTTTTCTATGGTGATTAATATAATACATGTTCAGGAA
Source organism: Pipa parva (assembly GCA_019650415.1). NCBI lineage: Eukaryota > Metazoa > Chordata > Amphibia > Anura > Pipidae > Pipa > Pipa parva. Next base: position 3,773 of record WMED01021015.1, read on the forward strand.
GTGTTCCCTAAAGCCAATTTTTAAAGTTAAATAGATAAATATCTTACTTTATAGACACAATTTAGAATTTTGCAAGTACAGATTCAATATATATATTAACTATAGATCCATTTGAGGAATTTTCATTTGTTGGTGTTACTGCACTTTTAAAAAACAAAGTGGATATCATTTACCTTTTCTTTCTCCTGCTCATCCTTAGATTTCTTCTTTTTCAGACTGTCCTGAAACAGTAAATCCATATTTATAACCAAAGTTGGTAAAAGTCTACCAATTATCATTACAAGCCTGGGGTTATCAACACTGGCTGTTTTCTAGCTGAATTGGAAAACTAATATCCATTGTTTCCTGTGGGATAATCCACACAGGCTATTTTGTTGGCCTAATTAAGAAAAAGCTCACCTACATAACAGCCAGTATAGCTCTGGTGTTATGTGAACTTGCAAATATTCTCCTAAAACCCTCTCAATTGTGTCCTTTGACACTGAAAAATTTGATAAGCTTAGTGTGGACAGTTCCAAAACAGAACAACAAATCATTACGTTCAATCAAAAACCTGCACAATTTGCATGCATTAATGTCAAGAAGATCGTGAGGAACGCTGTATTGGTTTATTGCTAGTGAGCTGTCTGAAGGGTTGCCAGTTCCTCACCTTAAAACGTGTACACCTATAAAATACTCTCATTCTTCATATATGGATAATGTTGCACATTACATGAGTACAGAGGAAATATGCAAAGAATACTGATTAAACTAGGTAGCAGAGGTATTTCATAAGTATTTGATTTTAGGTTTTGAAGTACTGAGATGTATAAATAAATACTTTCTTACTGTAAACTATGATTAGCAAAGTCACCAGGCACTTTGCCATGGTCACCTATTAGTAACAATAGGTCACAGTTTGCCACAGTTTTTACTTCCTGTGTCAAAACTCATAGTGTGTCATTTCTCTTAATTTGGTAACATTTAAATATCTCTACAATGGTTAAAAATGCTTGCAACCACTCATATCACCTGACCTTGTCTTGAATAGTCAAAGCAATGCAGATTTAAATTGACACTTTTCTATACCTTGCTTTCTGAGTCATAATCAGAGCTGCTGTCAGATGATTTACGAGAATGCTTTTTCTTCTTCTTTCTTTTGACTTGTTTTCTTTTGCTCTGTATTTAATTAGAGTAATGTAATGCAAATTAAATGACACTAAGAATTTGTTTCATTAGTCATAAATATATCCTGTCATTCAATTACTTAATTATAGAGCTGACCAAGAAATCTGCAAATTAGCATCATGTTAATAATTCTATGCTTCTTCAAATATAGTCCCATTTATCTTCCTTACATATAAACTAATAAATATTGGACTTTTTAACTTTACAATTAATATAATTTCAATTTGTGCATACACAATTTATAAAAGGTGTATAGGAAGTATATTTAACTGCTACACTAAGCCAAATGAAATGTTTTATTGTATTTTTTTTAGTTTTACTAGTCCTTTAAATGTACACTGACATTATTAAAAACTATTAAAGCACCTTTAACATATGAGATTGTGGAACTATTATTTGAGCAATTTGTTGAGAAAATGTGGTGTGCCACTATATAACCAATAAAATTGGGGTTCATACAGTGAAGCTGCATTGGTTTTGTCTTCAACTACTTTTTAAATTCTGCCACTTGGTTTTAAAGTACAGTTAATGGATTTTCTTTAGGTACAACACATACAATAATTATATTCATAATATCTGTTCATTTATAGTCATCAATCATCAGAAATAATTTGTGCACATTTGTTTCCTGCTTGCTAGGTTTAAAGCACAGAGTTGTTTGATTCCTAAAATTCACCATTGGAAAACTTGCAGCGATTAAAAAGCCTGAAAAAATCCTAATCCACTCCACAGCCTCTATAATATTAAACTGTTAAAACACACACCTTCCATTACAGTTTCAAAACTTAATGTTATGTTTCAAAAATATAAAGTTACTATTATAGAGGCTGGAAAACAGTCTAAGTTACCTGGGGGTTGTTCACCTTAACATTTCATATGAAAAAGTATGTAGTGTCCTGTCAGCTAGAGCAGCAAACAACCACTCAACCAAAACATTTTTTTATAGGTAGTCAACAATATGACCTACAGCAAGCATACCTTCTGTTAGTGAATATAAAACTTTAGGATTAGCCATGCTATCAATAGTTCACATTGCATAATGTTGTATATTTGATTTAATGTAAATATTAATGTAAAATAATCTTCATTCTAGCACATTCTCAATCCACAAATCAATAATATAAAGAAAAGCAAGTGAAAAGCTCTTACCTCATTCTCAGAGTTTTCTGAACTACTGGAAGAATCAGAAGACGATGAGGAGAAAGATGATGAAGATAACTTGACCACAGACGAAAAAAATAAGCAAAATTTGTGAGATGCACATATTAAAAATGTTCGCTGCTTATTCTGAAATGAGAAAATCTAGTTTCTGCTTCACCATTTACCATTCTATAACAAAAGAAGCCCAGCGTTAAAAAGAAAACAAATATATACAGTATCTTAAAAATAAACAATGACTCCTCTACAATAAGGATATTTATCCTACAACACTTCAGTAGTTTAGAAGCCACTGGTGAATATGTTGGACTTTAATGCTGTGTTTACTACATTGGCTATTAGTAATTTTTTCCATATTTAATTAGCTCTTGTACTTTTCGTTTGTGTGGCACTGCCAACCAAAGGGTAACTGCCCAAGGTTATGTTATTAGCTCATTCATGCCTACAAGGCACCATTTTAATTATTAAGAACATGATCCAAACAAAAACTGAAAGCTGTTCTCACCCCACCAGATTTCTTCTTTTCTTTTTTTCGCTTCTGCAGAGCATAAAAAACAAAGTGGGATTTAATGAATTAAATAGAAACTTTATACTAATAATTCTAACCCACAATTCTAAAGATGTGGTTTAGTGTCATCCGTACAAATATACGAAGTTACGTCTAAAGATTACTAACCGATATAAACTCATACAAATGTTACATTATTTACAACATTATTTCTTCATTTAATTTCATTAAAAGCATTAAGCACATGTTAGTATTACCTCTTTCTTTTTAGAGGAAACTTCACTGCCAGAGATTATTTTCTCTCTGTGTTTTTCCAGTTCCTTTCTCCAACTCTAAAAAGGAAAGAGTTTACAGCAGTTATTAATCTTTCACCATATACAAAGATCTGAAACAGGTGAAAGTGACAAGGAGTAACAAAACGACATTGGCCTATAGTTACAAGGATGTCTAATCTACTGGGATGCATCCAAGGGAAGTAGCAATATTTACAAGACCAAAATACCCTCAAAACTTCTTTTAATGATACTCAACAAAATTGCGGTATTGTACAACACCTGCTTAGTTTGATAAAACATTTTTCCACAGGGTGGAGTTCTATTTTTAATACATAGCAACAATCAAATAGCATTTAAATATATCACGTTAAGAACTTTTTGATAATAACTATATTAATTGTGACATCGCCTTAAAATTGAATAATGTGTAAGGTTAAAAGTTCTCAGAAATACCAGATTCTAAATGCCTTCTGAAAGTTTAAAGTTTAGAGGGAGAAGTATTAATTAAAATGTTCTAATAAAATAGAAACTTAGCACTTTACAGTTTACAGGGAGGAGAGGTAGAACATTAAACCATGTAATTAAATAAGTCAGCCCAAATGTGCAAATATACGACTCCAATTCCAAAAAAATTTGGGATGCTGTGTAAAGAAAACAAGAATGCAATGATTTTGGAAATCTCATAACTATATTTTATACACAATAAAACATAGTTCAAAAAGGTTCTCCAGCACTCCAATCCGTAAAATCTTGTACTTTATTATTAGAATTTGCTGGTTATTGTAATTGTTGATAATTTATTATAGGGTTCTGTATGCTTTATGAATGGAAGTGCTGCATAGGTTATTGTCACTGACTACTGAATGATGTAACTTTATTTATAACTGTGTTTGTATACATTTAATTTCACCTGTTTCATCATTGATACATTGTATTTATTATTCAATAATGATAAGAATTATGACACTTGGTCTAACATCCACTCTGTTGGCACGAAGGTTGAGCCACGGCAAACTAGGGTGTAATAGTCCATTTGCACATATTGACTGGCCTTTTGATTAGAGAGGTCTGGGTTTTTGGTGTAATGAGTGTGTGCACCGGGATTTGATAGGTGCGGCAGCTGTGCAGGTCTGCAGTGGATGGCGTGTTGTGATGAGAGTTGGTGCCATTTGTAATGATGGTATATCACAGACACAGCCTATGACTGCCATAAAGATGTCTGCAACATAGTAATAAAAATACCATTATTTTCTATATGCCCGCCTTCAATTGCCTGAGCAATGAGAGGCGTATCCCTATGTGCAGTGGTTCTTGATTGGCCCTGAAGCGCACATGTCTAGTTGAACGCTCGGTCCGGCCCACTTGAACTCATGTGGTTTTAGAGCCCCGGATGGTGCAACGGGATAACCGTAAGCAGTAGCTTCAATAATGAAGTTACAGAACAATTTTGTTTAACGACATTGCAGGGCCGGGTGAGCGTTCAGGTGGCCAACCGGAAATGCCTTAACAGAGTGGTAAGTATTTAAGAAAGTATTTTTAACGATGTTTGTTGCCATAATTAAGCGCCTGGGCGCAAAACGCATAGGCCTTATGATTCGTTTCATTGTTTTTAACGGTTGACCATGTGTTCATAATAAAGTACAAGATTTTACGGATTGGAGTGCTGGAGAACCTTTTTGAATTTTGTTTACATTGGTCACGTCCTTTTCTCCTGGCACCCGGAACATGATGTTACATTGGGATCGGTAGCGGCCTATTTTTTCTTTTTGGACAATAAAACATAGAACACATATTTCATGTTGAAAGTTGACATTTTTCCATTTGATTAAACAAAAAAAAAAAAATAGAAATTCAGAAATTAATGGACAGTGAAAAAGAGGGGTGAACACAGTTTGCAGTGCAATCCACAAATGCAAGTTAAAGCTCTATGATACAAAGAAGACAGACAGAGGCAAAATGGAAAACTGTTCTGTGGTCAGATGAATCAAAATTTGAAATCCTTTATGGAAACCGCAGACACCACATCCTGCAGAATCAATTAAAAGGAGAGGGACATCCAGCTTGCTATCAGAGCACAGTTCTAAAGCTTGCATCTCTGATGTTATGGGGTTGCATTTGTGCCAATGGCATAGGCAGCTTACACATATTAAAAGGCAATATCAATGCTGAGCAGTATACAAAGGTTTTAGAACAACATGTGCTCCCATACATACAACATCTCTTTCAGGAAAGGCCTTGCATATCTCATCAATACAATGTTAAACTGCACACCACATCAATTACAACAGCATGGCTTTACAGAAGAAGAATCCAGGTGCTCCACTAGCCTACCTAAAGTCCAGACATTTCACCAACACAAAACAGACCCAGCACTGTTGAGCAGGTACAATCCTACATCAGACAAGAATAGAACAACATTCTACTCCCAAAACTCCAGCAATTGTTTTCCTTACTTCTCAGTTTACAGACTATTGCTACACAATATGGCCCTGTCCCAACATTTTTTGAGATGTGTTGCAGCCACCAATTTCTAAATGAGTTTATTTTTTAAATGAAAAACTTTCAACAGAAAACTTCTGATATGTGTTCTATTGTGAATAAAATATGGTTAAAAGATATTTCTATATTATTGCAATCTTGTTTTTTCTTTACATTCTGTTTTACAAAGCGTCCCAACTTTTTCGGAATTGGGGTTGCAGTACACAGTCAGTATGCTATATACTTAAATTATTAGCTTTGCAGGTTGCAGTCCCAGAGCCTCCCCATTACAATGCTCTCCTGCCTTATTTTTCTTTTTTTACAAACGCATGCTAGAAATGAGACATGATGGTTTTGTTGACTTCTTTTTATTTAATAGATCTAAGCATATATTTTGTCCAAGTGTAGCTATTCACTTTCAAGTTAGACTGTATTGATAGTTAATAATTTTCCCATTCCATTCCCCAATATTTTTTAGACACCAAATCATATATTTTTGTGAACTGCCTTCCTTTGCTTTGAGAGAAAATATTAAATAAAAATAAAGCAATTAACCTCATTCATCTTTTCCTCAAATTCTGCTAAGGCTCGTGAGCCTTTCTTTTTCTTTTCCAATTGTTCTTTTACTTCTTCCCTGAAAAAAAAGAATACAAAATTAGTTTACAGTAAGCAGTGTTGAATGAAGCAAAAATATTTTTTTGAATGGGGAGGTGGGGAGAAATAAGGTGTTAAAGAGATCAAGGATAAAGAAATGTATATTTCAGCTTGAATGATCAACCCTGTTCCTACTAAACACAATGAGGAGAAAGCAGAGAAGCAAAAGAGGCAGAAGAATACTTCAGCACCAGCATAGCACTGGAAGCAGATATGAAGGAACCATACTGAAGTATCCTTCCTGCAGATCAATGGGGAGATGGGTAATACAGAGGATAAGAAGAAGGGAAATAATTTAAGTTACATTTTAAAAAATGCAGTAATAATAGTATTCAGTAGTTCTCAGACAAGCACACTACATCAAATAAGGTGAAGTTAAGGGAACCTTATGTGTGCTCTTTAACCAATTTAAAAAAATCTAAATATGTCATACGGCTCACCAAGTTGGTCTTGGTCTGCTAAGGTAATCCTGTATTGTTGGGCCACCTGAGGATGAGGGACCCCTGGCTCGGGCCATGGCTATAGGATTCATATATGCCTGGGGAAAAAAATAGTTCTTTTTTTATGTCACTGGAATGACTAAATCAGTTTCAATCAATGTTAAATAGAATATTGCTCTGATTTTTCCAAAGCAGATGTAAACCAAGATGCAGTTCTGGCTAAAAATCCATTCTAAATGACACCGACACTGAACATAAAATCATAAGCATTGGATTTACCTATCATCTGAAATTCCCTTTAAGACATAGGGGATATTTATCAAGCATTTTGCTGATTTTTACAGATCAAAAATCACTTTTTGATGTAAAAAAAAAATGCATAAAAAAGATTTTCTACATGTCAAAAATAGCATTTTTAAATAGGTGATACCAACATAATAAAATATATACTGTTTTCCCATCATTAGGCCTTCAAAAAACCTTTTCGACTTTGATAAATATCCCCCATAAAAAGAAAGGACATCACAATCAAGTATTTGTACCAAAGGGGCCATGTGACAAATATTCTGGAACACGACATTGCACTCCCATCTAAAGAAAGTACAACAGATTTTTTTGGTTGGGATAAGGATCATTTGAATTTTGGAATCCAGTTCTAACTAGTGCATGCATCTTTAGTACAGTGCTAGAAAGTGGTGCATTTGTTTTCTTAAATCCTCTCATTATTAATACCCACTAATTGATGTAATCTGAGATCAGCTTCTTTAATAAGCAACTGCGGCAGCATCAAAATACATGTTTTATTCTTAAATGCTATTATGGTTCTATGCAATCGATATGTTGCACCTACAAACAGCTGGATACACACAAGCTGTTAACAGTTCAGGGGGTTATTCACTAAAAGTAATAACATCCTCAATAATTGTCCAACTCAATTACAATTTGGAAAGCACAGAACAACTGGAGAAACATATGCCAAAAGGAAGCCAGTGCTATTTATAACAACTTCCTTTACCCTCCTCCAAACCAAAACAATCGTCTCTAGATAGGTCTGGGGTTAACTAACGCCACCTTTTTCACCAAAATAAACAAAAATATTTCGAAAGTCATTTCACACAAACTATGTAGCTAGAACAGTTAAAGTGAAAAGAACATCCCCTTATTATCCATGATGGGGAGAACCACTGCAGATTTTTTTTTTGTTTAGACGCACTGCAGAACCTGGAGACAGATGTGAAAAATGAAAACAGGTTTCCACTTGGAAAACACCTGACAGCATGTGGTAAATTAAGTAAGCTGTCACAGTCAAGTGGAATTATGGGCAAGCCTTCCTGAATGCATACACAGTGTATGTAGACTATATATACTCTCACATAAAATCTCGTGCAGGCATATGCTGTATATGTAGGTTATATATACGTTTCACATACATATGCTGTGTATGTAGGTTATATATACGTTTCACATACATATGCTGTGTATGAAGGCTATATATACATTTCACCTAAAATCTCATGCATGCATATGCTGTATATGTAGGCTATATATGCTCTCACCTAAAATCT
>WMED01021016.1:0-12017 GCA_019650415.1 Pipa parva
TTTTTATTTACGATTTACACAACGTGCCAACTTTTCTGATTTTGGGGTTTGTATTTACAACAAGCTAAAGATTCATTCCAAGGCATCTTTCCCCTATAAAGTGTAACACTTTGGTGGAACCAAGTGAAATATTTTACAGTTACATCAGTACATGATCTGGACTAGCTTGTTCCCAAGGGGATGGGCCCTCATTTTCTCATTGGGGAAGGATTGATATTGAATCAGGTGCTACATGTACTGCAATAATAATATACAGACTTTAGTAACACAAAAGAACAGTATTAGTAAAGATGAACAGGCATCTGATAACAATAGAATACTATTAGGAACCATATACAGATATACAGTATTAGGCAATGGCATATATATTCATCTTGATATCTCTGTTTGCTCACCCTCTATGGAGTGCTTTGACCTCTTTAACACTACCACTCTTCTGTATGTAATAGTCCTCCTTTCCTGTTACACTTGGCTTACATAGACCTGTAGTAAGATACATCTAGCCTTTTATCCCTTCAGACTGGGGCACTGCATGATGACAAATGCAGCATCCATATTAGATGTGGCAGACTGCATCTACAAAAGCTGAAGCTGAACTTCACACTTCCATGTACACTGCTGTAAGGGTGTAGTATTTAAGGGGAGACATTTTGCCCCAGTCATAAAATCCTATTACTGGAAGTCAGTCCAGGTTTTATTAATCACCCCAGGTGCAGGCTAGTGCCTTATTTAAAGGGCAGCTGGGAGAGCTAGTTTGGGTTGTTGGAAGTTAGAAGCTGGAAGTTGCAATTTAGAATTGTGAAGAGTTTTGTGAGAAAACAAGGATCTTTGGAAAGTTCATACCCCAGGAAAGTGGTTGTGCTGCAAACTCAAAATCCAAAGAGGTAAACCAGGGAAAGGGAAGGTTTTCTTTGTTAACTAATCAGAGCTGTGTATGTTGCAGTGTAAACAACCAGGGTGATATTGTTTGGCTGCATTATTTTGTGCAAATGGACTTCATTGCCAGATGTTGTGTTTAAATGGACTTTGTTCCGCCAAGAAAGCCTGTATATTAAGTTAATAGTGTGAATAAACACTGAATTCGCAAATAAACTCAAGGTTTTGTGTATCCTGTGCACTAAGCTGGTACCAGTAATCCTCCACAGTGGATAGACTGAAGCACTTATTCTGACCATTCTCCTTTTTCTTTCTGTCTGTCTATATTTCTGTATTTTGCAGCCTTGAACCCAAAGAGTTTTGTGGAAACTTCTCATTATTTGCAGAATCGGATGTATATTTGTTTCATTAAGGAAGGTCGTATATCCTTATGGGATCCTGCTGTTATCTATCTGATAATCATTTAGTGGGATGAGAAATGTGGTTTTGTCTTATTTGGGGGACTGGTTTCCGTGCTCTGTATCTGCTATAAATGTGTTTGTCATTAGCTGCCTTTAATCGTGGATAGGTGATTATACCTTATTATCCATTTACATGTGTTCAGATGTTCATGGTTTGCAAGGAACTGAAAGCCCAAGGCTTATTCTAATTCAATATGAAATATGTTTAAATAGCTTAAATTGGCTGGCTTCACAGATTATGAGACTTATTCATAAAAGTGAGAATTCAACTGTCCAATTGTATTTGCATTATTTACTACACTCCTGTAATTGTGAACTTGCTACTCCTTATTCACTAAGTGGTGGATTCCCGTAGCGAAGAAGCGAATGGCATCAAATGTAGTTTCTTGCATAATGTGGCATAGTCAAACAGTAGGAGCCCTGACATCAACTCCCTAATTCACCACTTTGATGTGGCAAAGTGTCAGGATAATTTGGAATTTTCCAGACACCACGATGGATTTAGCACTGGCCCCACCCAAGGCGCGGAGTCTAAGGGATTCTTGGTCTCTACCTTTAAACCCCCACAAAGAGGTACTGGGCTTTGCTGCAAGGGAATCCCCAGGTTGCGGCCCCTGGGGGAGCCACCCACTGGTGGTGCTGAAGGAGTAGGAGGGAACCTCCGAGAACTGGGAAATAAAAAGCCAGGAGCAGGGAAACATGCTACCAACAGGAAACAATAATCAGACAATGAGATAGCCAGCCTGCAGAGTATTTATAGGCAGAGCCTAATGAGGATTGGCTGGAAACAAGCTACCAGATGGGAGTAAACAAATTCAGTAATATAAGGCACCTGTGCAAGGTGGAAAAACAGGAATAAGCTGGACTGGAAACAGACACTAGTAAATGAAAGGAATCAAAGCCAGCAAGTGGCTCTGTGGCATAGAGGCAAGATCACTGCTTGTGAACGGAATGGCCAGGGTTTGAATCCCAAGACTGGAGCAACTGCTGTGTTACACAAAATAAAAATGTGTAATGCAATGTGCCTTGGTGAATTCACTGTTTCAGCAGACTTCAACATTTGATGATCAGATGCAAAGTGCTCAATAACTCAGTGACCATCAAATGAGTTCAAATCCACTACATCATAGTTTGCTGAATATGGGGGAAGTGGCAAATGACTTCAAATATTTATGTGACTGTTCGGGATTTAATAAATAAACCTGACAGGCCTCATGATTAGAACGTAAGTTCAGCTGGAGCTACTGCAACCATGTATTTTCCATTACATCCCGGGACAGCTACTAAAGTCAGACACATTTCCTGTCTACCTGATAGTTTCTTCTCTGACTTGCGCTGTGCTTCCAAGGTTATGACGTGTTGTGACTTTAATTTAAAATTTCAAGTTGAAATAGAGTTTCACTCTCATAAATCTCACTCAGCTTCAATAAATATCAGCGGTTACCATTTTTTTGGAGAACCTGCAGCTATACATATTTTTCTGTTGGAAATTAACATTTGTAACAATTGGCAGATGATTTCCGCTTGGTGTGGTGCCAGCCAGCTTCAGTAGCTTCAGTAAGTTCCTTCTTCAACTCGATATTCCTGGGAAGCTTCATTGAAACAAGAGTCCTTACCCTTTCCACCCTGCAGTCTCTGTAATGGGAGGAGGGGAAGATCTTTCAGGCTGCTTCCTTCAAACCCAGCTTTGTTATTTACAGGGCTGCCATTTTGTACTTGTCAAGAGTGTAGTGAACTGAAGACAGGCAACACCTCACCTCCTCACAGCACTAGAGCTCTAGCCCCCACTTCAGAAAATGTACTATATATCAGATTTAAAGGACCACTAACACCAGAAAAAGACATTTGGATTGTTATGGCAATTATTCCTGTGCAGTATTTGTAAAAATGTAGCCTTTGAAGACTTTCTTTCTATACCGGTTGCAGCCAAATTGAGCTTTCTGGGGGCACTATATGAATATATATATAAATATATAACAATATGGCTGCAACCATAAGGAAATAAAACAAACTCAACAATACAAATCAGGAATTCAACTTTGAATATCATTTTTACCAGTACGATGAATGAATAACTGACATTCAATGGGTTTGATGGCAGGGCTCCTGTTTGGTGTAAGGTGACTGTCAGGGCCAGTTCTAGCACTGGGCGATGTGGGCAACCATTCTATTTGAGGAGTGCTGTCGCCTACATCGCCCACCACTAACTTACCTCCTCCAGCGTTCCAGCGATGCTCCTCCTCTGAGCGCCACCCCACAATGAGGTCACATTCCACTTACCTCATTGTGAAGCGGCACTCAGAGGAGGAGCATTGCTGTAATCGTTGGAGGAGATGACTTGGGGACGCCGGGCGGGTGTGCGCCGGCCGGGGGATGTGCGCACCGGGGGGGGGCGCAGAGGGGCAGTTCAGCTAGGGCGCCCATAGGGCCCGAACCGCCCCTGGTGACTGTACACTCAAAGGACAAAGAAAATATAGGAATCAAGTGACAATATAAACTAGGAATATATTGACATAGAAAGGGATGTAATGTTCACTTAGTAATATAACAACATTGTGACTGTCAAATTCACACTTTGATGAACAAGTCCGGTAAGCTCAAACAGCACTTTGTTCTTCAGTTGCATAATTCATCTAGTTTTCATCAGTTATGTCAGTTAAAAGTCCAGCATATGCATTCCCCATTATGTATTTTAGTTTGCTTTTGGCAACTCTTCTTTTGACCCAGCTGAAATCTGTTCAGAGTCTTTACCAGCAATGCTGTGAAGGGTATCATCAGTTCAAATAAAGGTTTTTCGGATAAGAGTATTTTTTTGCTTTTAATCTTGCCTGGGGTCCTGTACATCTGTTGCACTGAAGTTGATACTCTATCTGGTATTCCAGCCATAAAGTAAGACGAGGAGCTGTATTTCTGCCAGGAAAGAAATGATGAAATTCTCTTGAGAGAACTCATTCCCCCAAACAAAAGTATATAGAATGAACTTTTCCAAAAACTCCTTTTTATTCCAGTACTGTAGTCAGTAGCCAACCAAGGGATAATCAGACCTGGAGCTCCAGCCTACCACATTTTTTGTTTTTAAGTTAATTCCCCTGCGTGTTTGATGCCAGAACAGTTTGGTTTGCGAGTGGTGACATAATGATATTAATTATTAGATGAACAGTAACACCAAAAATAAAAATGCCTTAAATGTGTTTATGGTTATTATATATTCAATCTGTGCTTCAAAAAAAAATCTAAATTGTGTTTATAAAGTATCATATTTAACTATTCAGTTTTAAAAATAGGCTTTTGGCACACCTCCTGAATATGTTTATCTAAGGTCACACTGGCTGTTTTTAATTAGGCTCATTATTGTCTATGGTGCAAACCAAAATAGCCTGTGAGGATAGATACTATTTTCCAGCTCAGCTACAAAAACATCCAGTGTGGCACTGGCTTTAACAACATGGCTGCTATCAGTAAAGATAAAATCAGAAAGAAAGTAATGACATTTTTTGAATTTAACATTTTGGACAAAATTATAAATTTGAATAACTGACATATCAAGGCAAACAGAATGTAAAAATTTTTGAGTGTTACTGGTGCTTTAAAAATTTGAATGTCTTTTTAATCAACACCAAATTTCTCTATTGCGTCATGTCACATGTTTCCCATGAACTATGTGTTCCATTTATTTTCTGTTTGATGAGTGAGGTCCAAAAGTGTCGAGTCAATAACTCATTCACCCCCATTGTCAGTCACGTGAATGTGGCCATAAGGCTGCTTTTCTAACTGTACCAAACAAACAATCTACCATTTTCTTTAGCAACAGTGAGAGCAGATAAACTGCCAATGTTTTCAAAGATGTTTAGTTTTCTTTAAACTGTTTATGAGCGATTTTAGATTAAGTTTGAAAAAGTCTAACATGACTTTTGTTGGATACACTGTGTATAAAGAACATGTATTATAACTGCAGTCAGTGGAGTAACATTTTGGGGTGGCAGCAATCGCAGGGGTTCAGGGAATCTGGCTGCTTTGCCAACCACTGTATGTACAGTAAAGATGGTTACTTTCTGCAACATGGTGAATTCTATACAATTCCAGTAAATACATCTGGCCATTTATTTATGTACCATCTTGTGTCCATTTGATGTGAATCTGTAGCCAGTAAGGTTATTTATCATGACTGGAAGCGACAATTCACAAAGGCGTAGGCATGAATTTTTTACTTTACTGTCTAGAACAGTGGTTCTCAACCTGTGGGTAGCAACCCCTTTAGGGGTCAAAAGATGATTTCACAGGGGTCGCGAACACGTTGTGAAGCAAGAAGACAGCGCAAGTCCCTTTATATAAGGGTTCTTGGGCGGTGACGTTGGGCCCAAATGTCATCACGTAATGTGCGTACGTGATGATATTTCGCCCGAACGTCATCACATGACACACAATGCGATGACGTCAGCCCAGGGGGCTCACGATCTCAACTTGGTTGAGAACCGCTGGTCTAGAAGCTGGAATATTGGGGTGGGGATGGGGGTAAGGCAGGCATTGGCATTGCATCATTAATTGTAAGTATTATTGTGGCAATATTTTCCCGAAAAGGCTTCAAAACTTCAGTGACCAAATGCCAGTATAAACTAGTCTGTTATTGAATTGTACGTAAAAACAATTGTTGCTATTTATGTTATTCATCTGTGACATAATTGGTGACCAAAATGCAACTATTATATAATATGTTGTTAGCATGTAGTTGTAAACAAAGAATGAGATAGTTATGGTCTCCTTTAAGCAGATCTATGTAAGAATAACATCACTGTGCTTTAAAGGGACACTAAAGAATGCAAATAAAGAGCTTTTGATTTATTGGCCACCTAGTATTGGGTACAACAAGTGTTAAAATGATAGGTTTGAGCTTTCTAATCTTGCAGAATAGTCATAGCAATTGCAGAGACAACAAGCACTTGGACAAGAGGTTTTCAGCTAATCCCAGCCTCTCCTCCTTAGTCAAGGGCTAAGCTCACTAACAGAGCATGTCCCCCACCCACCCACCCCTCTGAAGTCCAAGGCAGCTCTGAGACACTTAAAAACTGCAGAAAAGCATACTAAAACATCTCAAAAACAGTCACTCTTTAGTAATCCAAATGCTGCACACAAGTAACAGGCTGTGCAGACTTCTCCAAGTGCATTTTTTTTCCTACTATTGCAATGATTATTCTGCAGAATCGGTAAATGTAAACCTGTGACTTTAGCAATTATTGTACACTCAGAAGTTTCTTTCACCTTCATCACCGGCTGAATAGTCTAAATCAGTGATTTTCAACCGGAGTTCTGTGGAACCCAAGGGTTCCGCAAGGACAACCCAGGGGTTCCACGACACACTGGTTGATCGGCACGACACGCTGGATAGACACAATCAAGGCTGACACAAATACACCCGTCAACTGAAAGAAGCAGTCAAAGATAGGAAAGCATGGAGAACGATGATCCATAAAATGACCGAAAGTCAGCCTCGACTGAATGGATAAATCATCATGAAGATGAAAGTAGATTTCCATTCAGACTGGTTTCTGAGTGTGGATATATTTCTCAAAGAAACAAAGAAATTGTGCAAAACATATTGCACAATATATTTCATGTGAGTCTCCATGAGGCAGGCCTTAGGCAAAAGAAGAAAATATTTTAGCTATTTTGTTTGTTAAAGAGTTACCCTTGCGCTGTGCAGAGCTGCTACTGAGTAGCTGGAAATGGTTAAAACTGTTTCCTGCCAACTTTCCAGAAACTCATATAACTTTCTTGAAACAGTTCATACTTTTTCAATATGCAAGGCTTTCCCCAATTAGAACTAACCTCCTTTCATTAAAGGGCAAGTACAATCAAAACACTGCTGCTTTAGTGTCCTAAAAACAAACATTTTTACTAACATATTTGTAATGTTTTGTTTGTTTAGATTTCATGTTTTTACCTCCTGAATTATCTGTGTGCTTTTTGGGGCAGGGGGTCTAAACATATTCAGTAGAAGATGAATGTTGCAATTGTTACAAGTGGCCAAAGCAAGCAGAGCATTTGTTTATAACAATCACACTGCACCATATAATGCAATAGAAGATGCAGAGTCCACTCTAATAACAAGTGGGAAGAATTGAAATTGGAACTGTAGTCTCCTAATTTAACAAAAAGTTCAAGCACATTTTGCATATTAATAAGAAATGTACAGTACCAATACTGTTTTCTTGTTGGTTTTTAAAGGAGACCTAAAACCATGAAGTATAAATATTCTATTAGCACTTACAAAATAATGCTGCTCCACCATTATCAGCAGCACCCCAGCCTCATATTTGTCTTGCAACTCTATCACATTTATACCTCTAATCCTGCTTTTATGGACACAAGGCAACTCTTTTGGTCTCGCCGAGACCGGAATCCCTTTAAAGCGCTCGCTGATGTCCGCGTGCAGGACATCAGCGAGCGCATAACACCATGTTGCGAAGTTAGCCGAAGGATTCAGAGCTCACTTCGCTCAATGGTGAATTCCCCCCACAATGTCAGCTATGCTGTCGCAGTCGTGACTTTATTATGGGGAAATTGTTGCAATTTTAACCTTAAAAAATTGTTGCGACTTTACAATGGGGAAATTGTCGTGGATTTGCTATGGGAATTCGCTGTTTGTGAATTCGACAGTCGAATTCACACCTTAGTGAATAACCCCCTTATTCTCAAATTAAATGAAAGGGTCACAGTATTCTGTTTTCTCCATATAAAGCATACACAGGACAGGGGTTATTGTGACACAGGGGGTATTGTGACACAGGGGGTATTGTGACACTAGCTTCTATTCAGTTTTTTTGGCTTGCAGTATGTGAGGCCATCTTTTGGTTAAATAGGACATGTTCCAAACTATGAAGTAATCTTCTAGAAGATTTGTCAAGGTTGTTTTTTTAAGTGAATAATCTTTGGCAATGCTGCTGTTATCTAAGCGGTCATTCTCTTTGATTGCAAACCTGATTGTGCAACGACAATCAAATGGATTTTTACAAGATACAATTACAGCTCCGGGATTAAATTGTTATTTATTGGTGGAATGGAATGTACTGAGGAAACATTTAAGTATTTAGCATGCATTTGGTCAAATCTACTGTGCTTATTTATATGACTTATTTATAATATGTGCAACCAGAAAACATTCATATTGTGAAATGTAATAATGGATAAATTGTTCGCATGCTACTGGACACATGGAAGAGGACTGACCCAGGCAACCTGTATTCTCCCTGTCATGAAACCTTTAGACCTAATTTGAGTTTTGTCCTTAATACTAAATGGAATCATTACTGACCAATCCTGGTTTTGCTTGTAGATCTTAGTTATCTACATATTTTAAAGAGAACAATTGCTTGCAAAATACAGAATGTTATGGGTGTTTTAGATGATGTTAAATTAAAACTTTTCACAGAAAACTTCGGGGGTTATTGGCTAAAGTGAGAATTTGACTGTCGACTTCTCAAACAGTGGATTCCCATAGCAAATCCTTGACTGCCGCAATATTCCCATAGTAAACTTGTGACTGTGACAATATTTCCATAATAAAGTCACAAATTCACACTTTTTTACACAACAATTCAGACTTTAGCCAATAACCCGCTTTATATTTGTAATAAAAAAAAAATTTTCTCATGAATTTTATTTTATAATAAATATTGAGTCTAAAACAATGCTGCATCCCCTTCTCCTACAGGAGGAAGAGGAAGATGGACTCCCCAAGAAAAAATGGCCTACAGTGGATGCATCCTACTATGGAGGAAGAGGAGTAGGAGGCATCAAGAGGATGGAGGTAAATCCTACAATTGTGGGAAAAAAGGCATCTAAATTATCCATTCTGAGATGTAAGATCTTTAAATCACACCTGTTAACATCTCAAAATAAAGTGTCAGGGCAAATGCTGGTTTCTGTATAAAATCTATTATAATCAGTTTATAACCATCACAATTTGTGGGTAAGACAACCTTTTATGAAATCCCTGGTCCTTTTGCTCTCTGCATGACTTCCTGGAGGAATCAGAAATAGTTTAACCATTCCGTTATTATTGCATTTTCTTTACTACGGGGTATCCAAACAAACTCAAATAGAAAGAAAGCAAAATATTTCATAATGCTACATAAATCAGTTATAAAGCATAAACGCCCTTTGCTGGTGTATGAGTATTTCATATACTTTTATGTATGGAAATAACTGATTAAATGTATTGTGTGGTTTGGAATGCCATATACCTAACAGTACTAGCATATATTTATGGTTATTTGATATTTGTGTTAGCAGTTATAAAGCCAATTGGCTTTCATTCAATAAATAGTCTGTAAGGAGAGATTGACAACACTCCTCTGCTTTTGTTATAGCTGTTTGCTATGCTAAATCTGTAAGTGCAGTGTTAACCTGACCCATGATATATCAAGCATTAATTACAGTATTTTGTCTTTTAGTTTATTTAGGCTCATGTTTTATTTTCCCAGCCTATCAAAGCCAACGGCATCTGTAATATTCTCTGGCATGTGAATCTGGGGCCAGAGAGTCTAGATTCACTTCACTCATGTCCTTAGAAACATGGAAATTTTCAAAACTGGAAGGCAATTTCAAAGCATTTCAACGCAGTGCTTAATGCACTGTAATACAATTTTGCTTTAATTGCAGGTTATACAAATCAGATGTGAACAGTTACATTTAAAGAATAGTAACAGTGCCCAGTTGACACTTTGTGTTCCCAATCATCTAAAACAATCATGTGGGGATACAAGAAAAAAAAATCACAAAAATAACTGCCTTAAATAGTGTCCTAATTACAAAATAAAATAAACCATGACATGTATACAAAACAGCAAAGAACAAGTTACAGTGCAGTGAGCTTACAGAACACTGAAAACTTTAACAGTATTGTCATGTCCCCAACTTTAGTGCAGTAGATGTAAACATCTATGAATCAAGTTCTCACTCACCTCTTAGGCTACAGTTTGAGCATAAATTCCCAAAATCAACATAGCCCTGATGTTCCAGTGAAACCAGAGCCGCCACCTACCAAATGAATAGGCTGATTTGTACCCACATTCTTGATCTACAAACATAGTTACTATGTACTTGACCATTCCTTGTGGGTGCTTGAGTAGCTCCATGTTAGATAGGAATTATCAATATGAAGTCATCAAGAATAGGGAAAATTACTTTCAACAAAAGAAAAAAGATGAATCCAAGGGTTAATATAGGAGGAAATTAAAATTAGAAGAGGAGAAGTGCAGCTTGTATAGGAGATCCACATGTACAAGGAGGCAGTAAAAGTCAGATTACATGAAGTCAAAAGAAGCAAACAGAAAAAGGCAGAAATGAGAAAGCTCTTACTACTATAGTGGGAGGCACAGAGAGTTATTTCCTTACCCTGGGCTATTATACAAGTACAGGCACCATGCTGGGAGAAGCAGATTTCAGATAGGGCAAGGTCACTTGGAGCTGAACAGAATTTGGATTAAAAAACTTAATGATACAGACTCAAACTTGAAGGTATCTCCTACTCATATCATTTGTGCAATGTGAGGTTTTTCCTTCCCATCAACTGTCACTTGAAATGTATTACCTCTTCCAGTTTGTAAGCCCTGTTAAAATCAAATATATATATATATATATATATATATATATATATATATATATGATAATAGGAATATAAAAGAAGACTTACTAGGAAAACTACTAGGTTAAGAAACATTTGTTAAGAGGAAAGAAGCAGAAGGAGAGACTGAGAGTGGTAATAGGTTAGCAAGGGGAGAATTGTGAAGAGGTAGAGTATTTGGCCACATCAATAAGGGTCAGGATTGGGTTGAGTAACATTTGACTGGAATGAAGAACAAAATCCTACTCTTAAGGAGCTGCCACATCAGTTTTATAGAAAAAGGACATACAACCTCCACCCAATACCAATTTCTTATCCCTGAATCCAGGTTCGCTGGGGGGAGAAAGGTTCTACAGAAGAGGGGGCCAAGCTGGAGAAAGCAAAGAATGCTAAAGTAAAGATGCCGGAGCAAGAATTTGAGTTTCCATCACCAAAGATTCTGAGCAACAGCCTGGGGAAGCCGAATTCAGCCAGAAAGTGGTACTCTCCAATTAAGGTTGGTGTTCATTACCATACTCAGATGTCTGTTATAATATACCTACTTATCATTAGGTGACCATTTTAGACAAAACTCTGAAAGTGTGCTTGTCTAAACTGTACTGACTAAAAGTCTGCTCTGGATTCACATTAGATGGGAACTTCCGCATATTCGCTTATTGAGCAAACTCTGCAAGGTGAAAAATATGTGACTAATTTGGGCAACTATGATAATCATGATCTTAAGTAGCACTTTGCATCATGTTTGTGTGCCTATGCACAGGTACTTCTACTATTGACTAATTGGCAGAGTGTATCAAAGGAGTGAATGCGACTATGTGAACTGCTCCGATTTCACCAATTTGACTTTGCCAAATCAGAGTGGAGAATTGGAGGTTGATGGCATGGCTCCAATGTGGCATTAGGCGACTGTTTCATCAAAAGTGACAATGGCAACTGTGTAAAAATTAGACTACTACTAAACATGAACTAGGGACAAAGTGACATAGAAACAGATGTACATTATTATTCACTTATATACAGTTAGTGGGACATTGTGAGGATGAACTAGGGACAGGGAG
>WMED01021018.1:0-12016 GCA_019650415.1 Pipa parva
CAGGGCAGGTGGCACAGATTCAGAGTCAGTATTCAGAGCAAGAGTCAAGATAGGCGGCAGACAATCAGGAACAGGAGATAAGCCAAGGTCAAACACGAAAAGAGTAAGCACATCAGATACACCAAGGGTCATCATAGGGGTCCTATAATTGGGTGCAATGGCTGGTGTTCAGATGACTAAAATAGGATATTTTTGGATTTGTATTTAACACTATATTCGTATTTAATATAGAATAAACACCAAAAACTTGGAAAAACCTGATTTCACTTTTCTGAGATTATTCCCATGAGATCTCTAAAGTTTCTTGTGGTAAATATTGCAAGATTTTTTTCAATCAATATTTACCAGCCGAAACTTTTTGATCAAATTTTTCAATGGAAAGAGAGCTTTACATTAGCAGTATGGCTAACTTTCCATTGAAAATTGAGACCAAAAAAATCGATCAAAAGTACCTGTCAGTAAATATCGATCGAAAACATATGTTACATAGGACTGTTTGCATTAACATTCAGTTCTGGAGGAATTTTATTCTTGTTAAATCCTTTAAAAAAAAAGGAAACACAGGTGAGGTTTCACTTACTGCTGAATTTTCACTTCAACTATTCCAATGACATCAACTATTCCGCTCCAAATCCTTTAAGTAGGTATTTCATTACATGTAAGGAAATACCATTGAAAATTAGGTCTGTACAGTTAGGTCTAAATAACTGTCAAACAACCACCTTCTTCATACATTAAAGATCTGATCTTTAGGTGACAATCTTACATAAATGAACACATGTTGAGATTATCACTTATTTAAAAAGGCTGAATACAAACAAAAAAAAAAAGACATAAAACAACCTTACTAACCTGTCTGCAAATTGATTTAAAGTGCACCTGTCACCTTAAAACACTAATACTAATTTACGTTCTACTAATGAAATAAACATTTTTGTAAATATATATGTATTTAAAAAATTGCACCTTTATACAGCGTTTCTCTCTGTCATCTTCCCTGTCAGCACGACTTTTCTTTACCACATTGGGTGGGCTGGGCTATATGATGATTGACATTATTACTCCTCTAATCAGATCCCTGCTACATCATAATTTAAGGGATCTGATTGGAGGAACTATAATGTCAATCATTATTTCACCCCGCCCAAACCGACTCAGAAAGAAAAAGCAGGCTATCAGGGAAGATGACAGTTAGAAACACTGGTACATTTATTAAAAGTAGATATATATTTACAAAAATGCTTATTTCATTAGTAGAACCTAAATTAGCATTAGTTTGGAGATGACAAGTGCACTTTAAGGAGCACTTCAAAATTGCTTTAATAATAACAATAATAAGACATCCATCCTGGAGACTTCATTTTGCTAGTGTGTAAAATTTGGACCCCTTTCACATTACCTCTGTGGGAGATTTTAAGATTTTTGCCAAAGTACATTTTAGTAGGTTCTCCAGCTTCACAATGTGGAAGCTTGCTTAAAGGCTGAGGGATGTTGCATGCAATAATGTACTATAATTTGTTTAATAAGTTCAATGCTGTTTTTATCCTTTCCTGTATTCAGACCATTCCATTTCCATCCCATAACAATAGTGACCTTAACTCACTACCAGAACATGGCTGGCATAACTATAATAGGTAGGAAATGATTCACAATGAAGTCTACATTAGAATCCAAGATGGATGATGGTGGTAGTGTGGCTCAGAATGAGGTTACATGAGTTTTTAACTGATAAGGTGGCTGAAAATGAGCAGTAAATTTTCATGGCAGACTCTATAAGGTGATATTTTGCAACTGAAGTTGCATGTGGAGTAGTAATGAGAATGAGAGGCATGACATTGGGGTTCCAGCTGTTCCAGTTATTCTAGCTGTGGCCAGCTAGGTGCCTCCAGGAGTCCTGCTCCTCCAACCTGAGTGATGACCTCACAAACTGTTCTGCCCTTGCTTCACCTCACATTTCCCTCTGCATCCTGGTTCCAATGTTTCTGATATGAAAGTAGTAGAGGGGTGGCATTACAGGAAGAGGTAGGGTAACTATGGAGGTAACTACCTTATAATTTAGCTACTGATGAAATACAGTGTGGACCCAGTGAAACTGCCATAGATAAGGCTAATTGAACCTGGACTACTAGGGTTTTCTACAACAGCAACATTTATTAACCCTAATTAAGGCACTATACCTCTTGCAGAGTCCTTGTAGGTCCTCCTCTGGAGAAGCAATATAGTGCAACTCAGAAGCATTTTAATATCCATCTGCCCCAACCTCTAAAAGTACCCTGCTGGGTAGGACAAGATTCAACTTTTAGAGGAAGCTCCCACAGGTGTTTTGCTGATACGTGGTACACAGACAGGACCATCTAACAAAACCTGTTAGAAGACCAAGCTTAACTAATTCCAACAGAGAAATTGGACCTGCCTTAAAGGAATTATGCCTTTACATAATCTATCCCATCATGAATCTGGAACCTATACCTATTGAAAGTATCACTTTATAACTGGCAAGTTGCAGTGAATTAACCAGTGCATCAGTTCATGTTTGCATGCTAATTTTTCCAGTAAATCAATTTGACATAAGCCTTTATTTATATTTACCAATGTTTAAAACTAAAAGTCTTGTAAATCAGGTAGTGATACTGCCTTCTTAATTTATTAGTTTTACTCACAGTCTGGCAAATATCAAGAAAAATAATAGTATTGAGGATCCTTTGCATTGTCTTTCAGAAACTTTTGTTGTAGGTTTGCTTTAAGAACCCACCTCACAATGGGCACAGTGACCCAAATAGTGGGATGTCATCCATAAGGAAACTAATGAAACCCTAATTTACATTGTACAAAAATCTAAAAGAAGTATGGGATATACAGTATATTATTTTGCTAGCATGATGTGCCATAGGATAGTCCCAGAAACTGTGAATGTAATACAAATGTATATTTTATTATATCCTCATGATAATAAAGAAGGGACGCTGTGAGAAAACTATCTGCAATTAAAAACCCAATATATAATATTTCAAAAAGTATAACACAAGCAGAAAGATTATTGCTTTTTTAAAAAAAATCTTAATTAAAATATTTAGATCTAGATCTAGTTAGTGTTTTGTTGTTGTTAACTTTAAAACAATCTTTCACGGAGAGACATATAAACAATAGCAATGTGCTTGCACAACTAATGATATTTTGCAATTGGTGCATTATTTGTTTTGGTTTTTTTTTGTTTACTTAAGCTTAAGCTAGGAGCTCCTGTTGCTATTGTTTAGTGCAAGTTTTAGTACGTTCCGGCCTGTATCTAGTCACTATCATAACTTTCTCAACCCATCACCAGTTAGGAAATGAGACTGTTCACAACACAAATATTACAAGAGCCAAGTTCAATCCATATAAAAACAGTTGTTTTTGTTTAAACATATGTTTTGGCAGTCTAAAATGTCGTTTTAAGCTTAAAGAATGCATCAATATACTTTAATATATTGTTAAAATAATTGCAATAGTTTTTTCTGTATTTTTTTTTCTTTATTAAATGAATGTTGTTCCTTTCAGGAATACTGCACAAGTCAACATTTGGGACATATGAATGTAACTGGGTTTATTGTCATTTTAACACTTTCATTTTGTAAAATTAGTATAACACAGTAGATTTGGATGCATATGTAGATGTTATCGCATCTGGATTCCTTGATAAATTGTGGTCAACTGACAACTTCATCCCAACACATCTGTATTTGTCAAGGATCAACAATAACTTATTTTCCCAATGTCTTTGAACATTTACCAAGAATTAAGTAAATATCAGAATGAAATCTGAAAAAAAAGTTACTTTTTTGATGGAATATTACAACAATGTATACAGTTACAGTTAACATTATGTAAGCAGGTGTATGGAAGAGTGGACGTGCCACTGAGGTTATTGGTAGCAGTGGCATAGAAATCCTGGTAAGAGCCATGCCTGACAGTATTAAACTGCCAGTGTTGTTCTTTAACTGGAGTTTGGGACCAGGATTTAGGAGTGGCTGAAGAGCTTGGGAGGGAAGGCCACTCCTGCACTCCATTACAGAGTTTCCCCCTAATAGATTCACCTGACATGAATAAAGCAGGTAAAAAGTTGTGCTAGCTAGTGAGAGAAAAGAGAGAGGCTGAGAAAGTCAGAGAAACTGTTGGAGCTCGGGCGTGGACCCCTTCTGAAACCATCAAACTGGTAACAATAGAAAAGTGTTTTGTTTCTTCTGATATTAACTAGTGATTGTGGAAACAACTGATTGATTGATTTCTGTGCTGAATAAAAGCATTTTTTTTTTTTTTTGTGATTTGGAAAAAACTTGTATAGTGGAAACAACTTATGTGTACAGGAAAATAAACTGGAATATACGTTTATTTTTATCGTTGGCCAAGTGTGCCTATGGTGTTTTTTTTCACGTAGCAGAGATCCCAGTTTACAACCAGTTAAAGTGATAAAAATTTGCTTCTTTGAAATAACAAAAAAAAAAAAAACACCCTTAGTTTAAAAAGCAAGGCAACAATAAAGAAATATGCTGTGAAAAACTGGTAAAAAAATGAGAGAGAAAATTTTAAATAGTTAAAAAACAAAAAAGAGAAAAATAGTGCAAAATGTGTCGTGCTGCATTTTTTTTCTATTGGTAAATCTTAAACATAGAAATAATTTCACTTATCACCACCACCAGTTGTTCAGCCATCCAGCAATCAAATCGATCACTCTGGGAATGCATAATGCCTTTCCCCTCAACCATGTAGGTTGTCGCATTGAAAATTGATTTTACACAGTGAGGTGCGGAAGGATTGGCATTGTTCTGAAGATAGGATAGAACAACGTTTTGTAGGATAAAAAGAAATTCTTCATTGATCTATCTGCGCTATATATATATATATATTTATATATATATATATATAGATTGTAAGCTCTATGGGGCAGGGACCTCAAACCTTTTGTGTCAACCAGCCTATCACTTAAAGTGAAGTATCCTTGTGATATTATACTTGGATTGTGTAATGCACTTTTCCCATGTCTGTACTATATTTGTATTGCTGAATTGTACAGCGCTGTGTAACTTAAATTTGTGGTGCTTTATAAATAAAATTAAACATAAATGCATACGCACATAATATACTCTCTCTCTCTCTCTCTCTCTCTCTATATATATATATATATATATATATATATATATTTATATATAAAACTAAAGATACATTTAAAGTGTTTTAAATTTACTTGAAAGATACTTACAATAGAAACAATAGAAGTTCAGCTGGAAAAGTGTTTTGCATAGTGGGACAGTTTCCTAACTCCTTGTTTGAGCAGAATAGGCCTTATGGAGATCTGGGAAGTAAAAAGAGAGAGAAAAAAGAAATATCTGCCAAGGACCAACAAAAGGCAAGATTAGAGAACTTTTCGCAGAAGCAGCTAATGTACAAGTGACTGTCCAATATAAATATTCTGTTGGAAAAATGGCACTGTACATGGTCTGCTAGGCACTTTATATTGAAACTGGGAAACTAGCCAGTGCACCAGGAGGACATTTGTATGTGTGGGCAGTAGGCTTGGTTCTTTTATATATCAATATTCTCATGAATCAATGTGTAAAATATGATACATCTGGTAGCCTCTGGGTGGTTGGGAGCAGTTTCATTGTTTGGGGGCAGTGAATAAATGAAAGGAACAAAATGCAGCTTTTTTTTAATGTATTTTCATTTATTTCATGCTTAATTCAAAATTAAAAAAAAAAAAATAAAAAAAGCTAAGTACAAATGAATGGAAAATGTGGAAACCAGAAAATCTCTGTTTGCAGGAGAAAGAGGAGTGATCACAAAGCATCAGTCGTTAGTTTTATTTCTGTATGAGTTGGTTCCCTTTGGTGGGGAGGGTAAACATCCTATTCTACACATTAGCTCTATCTCCCTCACTTTTCAAAATGAGTTTTATTTATATATTTATTTGTATTTTATTTATATGTTGTCATGCTATACCATTACCATATGACTTCAGCATGTTATTGACTTAGTAGCTGCTTGATGTTTCAGTGCCTCTGTTTATTTACCTTGTTTGTTTCTAACCCAGTCCAGTCTCACCACTGAGACAATGAATTATTTTCATTATTGGCAGATTAATAATCACATTTTTTTTAAATATTGTATCTATTGTTAAATCCTTTAAATAACATTAAGGAGGGAATTCAGGATAGTCCGAAGTGAGCTCCGAAGCCTTTGGCTCACTTCGTACAGACTGATATGCGCTCGCTGATGTCCTGCACACGGACATCAGTGAGCGCATTAAAGGGATTCCAGTCTCAGCAAGGCAACTCTTTTGATCTCGCCGAGACTGGAATCCCTTTAATGCGCTCGCTGATGTCCACGTGCAGGACATCAGGGAGCGCATATCAGTCAGTCCGAAGTGAGGCGAACACCACACCTCACTTTGGATTATCCTGAATTCCCCCCTAAGTAAGACAGCATGCATTGTGTATCCCATAGTAGACCATGTCATGCCAATAGGCTTCTTTAAATCAAAAATAGTGTTAGGAACCATGAATATTTTGATATACTTGTAATAAATGTTACAAGTTCCAAAATATTCTGACCATAACCTTTGCCATCATTTTCAGGCTAAAGTAATTCTGGATTTCAGTATTTCACTATAAGTGAATGGAAAACAATCCAGTATCATTTTTCTTACAACTATAGCAGTTCATATGCACATGCTTATCTCTCTCTATCTCCCTTGATACCCTTCCAAGAGAAAATGGCTCTCACAAGCTTTTTAATGAGTATTCGTGTTGATTGTTAACAATGTACACATTCAAGATTGGCAGTGCAGTGAAAAATATATACACAAATAAGAAAAGACCAGAACACTGTCTTAATATTATAGCAATATTCATAATATTATAGCAATATTCATAATATTATAGCAATATTATCCAAAATATTTTTTTTAATTCATGGTTACGATGGTTACGTTTTCTGGTTCTTTCTCATTGGTAAATATATATATATTTAAAGAGAGAAAAGATAACAGAGTGGAATGAACAACACATTGGGTTAGGTGAAACATTCATTGTTATTGCAGAAATAACTATGAATGAAAACTGTTAACCTGTTGTCAGTTCACATTCTCATGTAACCAAAACAATGAATTACATGGGAAACAAAAAATATAAATATAGTCTGTTCAAACTTCAGACTTCAGCAACAAAGTTCCCATTGGATTATTAGTCAGTCAATTTTATTAGGTTAATAGATCACCTCTCAGTCAGCTAGAAAATCTGGAGAGGACTATGTTAGTATTTTTCACTCCATAAGACGCACCTAGTATTTTAAGGAAGAAAATAAGAAAAAAATATTCTGAACCATGTGGTGTTCTAAAATATTTAATAAAATATACCACCCCTTCCTGTCTGCCCTCCCTCCCCTGCCTGCCTGTAATACCTTAATCCCCTGCCTGCCCTCTCTTCCCTGCCTGCCATCCTTCCCCTGCCTGCCATCCTTCCCCTGCCTGCCATCCTTCCCCTGCCTGCCATCCATTCCCTTCCTATCCTCCTTCTTTCCCCTGCCTGTCCTTCTGACCTCACCTCCTGCCCTCCATCCCCTCCTGCCTGCTTCCCATCTGACCTTTCTCCAGTGTACCAGAGCTTCTCCACACTGAGCTAGGTTGAATGCGATGGTGCTCCTCAGCACTTTCAGCTCTTGTCCGCTCTATTTGCTGTGGATTTGGATGCTACTAGCATAGATGCAATAGCTGTAAAGCACAGGTAGGGGAGGGCAGCAAACGGGTGCCCCTCTACTTGCACCCTGCTGCAGCTGAAGAAAAGGAACATTTACTTCATAAGATACGCAGTCTTTATCCCCATAAGAGTGTGTCTAATGGAGAGCAAAATACGGTATGTGTGCTAAAATATTTGAGAAATTATATTGCACTGCTTAAAATCTACTATTTTTTTTTGTACATTGGTACTGCACACAATATTCAATGTGTGGTCTGTAAAGTGGTATAAACTATGCTCTCATTAAGTTCACCTATGCACCCCAATATCTTATTTACCTTGACAGCAGCTCTTTGATATTCATTTATACAGTTAAACTTACAATCAACATACAGTAAATCTCTAGTCCTTTTCATCGTTCGTTTTAGTCAAAGTTAGTGTTATTTTTTTTTCTCTTCATATAAGTAAACTTGACACGTATTTTGCCTTGCCATGTATTTAAACCTTGTATTTTTCATTGTTAAACCTCATTTGCCACATCCCTGCCCAAGCAGAGATTTTTTTTTTAGGTTCTGCTTTTATGACTAAGGTTTTGGCTTTCATTTAGATGGGAAATTAATTTATCTAAAAGACCTCCCTCCCTTATCTAGAAGTGCAGGGGCCAACACCCAGGACTATTCCTGACTATCTCCAATAACATTATTGCAACACGGTGATGAAAGTTTTAATTAGATATCCATAACTTGCTTAATAGTGCAGAATATTTTAGGAAAACAAAATGTAAAAAATGTACTATATTATATACATAAATCCCTCTGGACTACAACAACATAACCATCTTTTAATGGGTCTAAGTATAGCTCCTGTATGCTCTCATTTGGTAGTATTTTAGTTATAATTCTCATATATAGGGTATCTACCATGGGCATCTGAAGGGGGTGGCAAGTGATGAACTAGGAATGACCAACAGTCCACTGCCCACTGAAGCAAGAAGGATGCATTGTGAATAGTACGATGCCACCCTCTGTTCTGCCACAGTGCATTGGGAAAAATCCAAGACTCCTGATGTGCTGTGGAAATCCTAAATTTCCAATATTATGGTGACATACTGACATCACATGAGAGTGATGTCATGAATCATGCCCCAAACCCCTTACTATCTGATCTGTGGATGCCCATGGTATCTATTAGCCAAATGGCTACTATTAGTCCATTAGTCAACCAATCTAACTACCCTCCTTTATTATTTTACTAATAAATCTATTTACAAAGTGTTGCAATCTTACTTTGATTGCGGCACTGAAACCTGTTTTACAGGCACCAATTATAATTCTACCTTCTTATTTTATTTCTTCAAATAATATCCATAATTATGTGTTCATGATGAATGGCTTTCTGAGAGAGCTCTGTTTTACTTTTGTAGAGTGATAACTAGATAGTGTTAGTAGAAAGGTTACGATGGCTATAAAATGCAAATGAAAATATGAGATAAGTATTAGTGATGTATATTTTTTACATTTCCGGACTAGTATACAACAGCTCTTTACTGGATTCATTTTATGAGCCCATAGAAATTTAATTTTGGAATGATGGTCATTGACAGCAGTATTTAGCTTTTTTCTGAAGGTATTAGAATCCAGAAAAGGAGTACTCATTTAATTTCACAGTAATTGGCAGCTTGTTTTATCTCTTTTATATTTGCACAATTAGCAAATTATTCTTCGTGTCATTTATTTGATATCATAATGATTTTACAGGAAGAGCTCAATTTTAGCATGTTGAAATAGGCTCAGTAGAATTCTCCCTGTAATTCCTTTGGTATTGGTAATGATCTATTGAAAACCTCATTTAGAAGCATTATTTGAATATAAAAAAAAGAGAAAAACTAAAATGCACATATTTAGTATTAGAATCAATATTATAACAACCACAGCCCGCCCCCCCCTCACCAAAAAAAAAGTATATTTTTTACTTTCTTGCAATTTACATGTTCAGATATTTTAACTTTTATTGAATACTACATTGTTTCATTTGAACTGGCAGATGGAGCAGACTTTAATTCACAATGGGATGCTCACATGGGCTTATTCAGGAATTTTTGAACAGTCATGTAAAGGTTCAAATTTGTATTGATTCACCACTTCCCCATCTTCCATAATTACGAAAAATCTATGATGTGATGAATTTGTGGCCAACTCAGATGCTTAGGACATCGGCAGACTTAGGGATCTCTTTGCAATATCTCTCGTGCATGTGCACATAGAATTCAGATAATCAGATACAATAGGATCCCTCAAGAGGTCTTGTGGAATCTTAACATGTCAGAGTAAGTGGAAAGTGGCTAATATTAAGCAAGTGGTTTCAATGTTATGGATGTTTAAAAACAAGTAATGGGAATCCCCAAAAAAATTTCAATTATTCTAAGTCACAATTAAGGGGGGTTTAACCCCTTAAAATGACCTCTACTCTATGAACACACCCAGGCACAATCTTTTGTTGTTAGTATTGCATTACATAGAACAGAGTTAATTGTTATTGACATTCTAATCCTCGATGCAGTGATTCCCCTTGTCCTATTTCTAAAAGCAAAATAAGGAAAATGTTTACTAACAATATGAAAGCTCTATGGGGCAGGGACCTCCATCCTCTTGTTTCAATCATGGCCTGGCACTTAGAGTAATGTATCTTCTTGATTATATGCTTGTAATTTACTTTACTTGTTCTTTGTTTCACATTCCTTTGTTTGTATTACAATTGTATTGTTGGATTGTACAGCGCTTTATAAATAAAAATATACCTACATACATACAAAAAAAAAATACACATACATACAAATGGTCTCCGAAAAAGTGAATTACATACTTGCTTATATTAATATATACATTAACCCAGAGCTTACCTTATAGATCTAACATATGAAATTTTTCAAACAATAAGTTCTGCGTGGTTATTTCACTCTCCTTGGATTATTCACAAGTTCCTGTGTCTTTCAGCATATTGTTAGACATTCTCTATGAACATAAGGGGAAAATGCAGTAGTTTTTTTTTATTTTTCACTGGACTGTTAAGTTTGGAAACAAAAATATAACAAGATTTAAATTTAGTGAATTGATAGTTAAAGAGGTTGGCATTATTATATACAGTATGCTAGATTACCCTGTTTATGGAAGCTTGGAATCTAATGAGATGGAGCTAAAAAAACAAAAGGGGAACAACAATAGTTATAGAAATCCAGTAATGAACACTGTACCTGCAGACTAGCAAAAATTAAATTAAGAGTTTTGCTTAGCCCAGCATGAGTGAGTAGAGTGTAGGATCAGCCAACAAAGGAATTGTATGGAGAAAGATCAGGAAGGTATAAAGGGAATAAAATTGAAAGATGGTCAGTCTTAGAGATCAATGTGTTTCAGCTGGGAGAAAGATTGAAGGCTTTGATGGGTTTTTCAAGCGATGGATAAATTATTAGGTATAGCAATAGATGGAATAGGATAAAAAAAATTGTAGAAAAGAATAAGTGGTCTGAAGCAATGAAAACCAGTCATGAAGAGCAGGAGGGTCACACAACATAAAAGGATGATGATGGTGTGTTAAACATGATTTATCAAAATTGACGGGTGAATATAAAAGATTTTCCAGGTTCTTACAGCCCAATGTAGATCCCTTTTCTCTCGGGTAGAGTAAATAAAGAGGAGATAGCAGAGTAAGACAGTAACATTGTAAATTGTAATGTATGGGAGCCATTTTGTATTTGTAGAAATAAAGAGCCCCATGTTGTGAACACATCTCACATAACTTCCATCTCATAAATATCTATATCTATTGCAACAAGTATGACAATAATCAGAATATTTTTGCAAGCTAGGGTGTCTCTGGTTGTTATTGATTGGTGTTTGATCCAGGGAGAAATCGAGTCACATATGGAGGCTATTTCAAAGGAAGACTTCAAAATAACAACCAGACTTTATTTTAACCGTACAATCTCATGTTGCTATGCTTTTAATATCCATGTATAAATGGGATTTTACTAAAACACTGGAGTGTACATTGACAATTTTTATCACTTTTATTACATTCTTTTCAGGCAGATGCAGTGAAGACTTCAAAGACTTACATTGTTCCTGAATGTGGTGGATTGGTAAGAGACCTTTAACTAATGAATCCAACACATTTAAGAAGGAGAATTTATTTGGTTTCTAGTGTCTGGGTGGACCTTGACATTGCACATAATTACTGCATATGTAATTTTATTCGTTTAAGGTAATGTATACAATAACCTATATAGAAATATTCCACTGACATTAGTTAGCTTA
>WMED01021020.1:0-12014 GCA_019650415.1 Pipa parva
CAAATACAGTAGATATGCGCAGCCACTTTACCTGCGGCCTGCCCGAACCCAGACGTTTGATAACCTCTGCATTATGGTAAAACACCAGAACGCTACACGTGTTGTAAATCATCCAATCAAATCCGCCCATCTGTTTACATGCGGAGGACAAGCACAGCCGCTGGCATTGGTCCAAGTGAGAAAAATTTGATCTTCCGGACCTTTGCTTCTGGTAAATTTTTAAATTTGGACCTCGGTTAATTTTAGTTGGTGACTCCTGCTTTATATAATAAAATTTTTAAAAACACACACATAAAAACTCTTAACTTGTGGTTTTTCTTATTGCATTTACCTTGTTTCATATTTCACAGTATATACCACATTAACATTTAACTTACGAACTAATATTTTCCTTATTTTGTAGAAGGAACAGAGGTATATACATTTCAGTTACTATATTATCTTTTTTCATGGTTTTCCAGTTTCATATTATAATATTGGAGCTTACTTCTTATAGTGTACCTGTCACCTCAAAACTAATACTAATTAAGGTTCTAATAAACATAAATATATATGGATTTAAAAAAAATGTACCTTTAAACAGCATTTCTGTCAGTCATCTTCTTGGCCAGCCTGCCTTTTCTTTCCCGAATGTCAGGTGGGCAAGGCTAAATAATGATTGACATTATAGCTCTCCCAATCAGATCCCTTAAATCACGATCTAGCAGGGATCTGATTGGGGGAGCTATAATGTCAATCATCATCACCCGACCCAGGAAAGAAAAGGCAGGCTGACAGGAAGGTGACAGAGAGAAACACTGTTTAAAGGTACATTTTTTCTTATTACATATATATTTACAATATATTTACAAAACGTTTATTTCATTAGTACAACCTAAATTAGTATTAGTATTTTGAGGTGACAGGTGCACTTTAAATCAGTGACTCTGTACTCCTTACTGACTAGAACAAAATAGGTTGGCTTGACTAGTTACAGTTGTCGAATAAATCCATCATTGAGTCCAGATCATTAAGGTTTCATGCACTGTGGAACATACTTGAACATCTTTTAACCGGGATTGTGAGCAAGAAAGATTTATTTGCAGTTTAGAGTCTTATATTTAGCAGCAATCTATATAGTATAGACACAGATAGACAGACACATACATATATACATACATTCAAATATTTAATTCAAATGTCTTTCCTTTAAAGTACTTACTCATCTCATGATATATTACAATACGAACACATGGACAGCATGAAAATGTGACCACGCTTTGAATAAACTGATCAAACAATATTACTTAAGAGAGAAATAAAAGAGAAAAAAGAAATAGTTCTCTGCATAGGAGGTCCCATATATCACAACAAACAAATGGGCTGTGAGGGAAGAACAAGTTTCAGTCATGAAAACTATTCTAAGATTAAATAAAACATTTTTTTTTCCCTATACATGGCATATGACGGCCAGATGCTGAATTTTAATCCTGAGCTAATGTAAAGACGCTCAGGCAAACCCTAAAGCCAGTCTTTTAAAGCCGTTAAGCTTTGCACTGACCAGGAAAACAGTAACATTGCAATGTAAAAGAATAAAGCAGGGCTATACACAGCCCCGATCTCCAGTTAGAGATCTGTGTAACAAAGGTCACGCCAAAGCAGCTTAGAGCAAACTCTGTGAAATGTAAATTGCACATTTCATTAATAAATTCCATGTACATGATACATTCAAATCAAGAGCCATAAGACTAACACAGTGCCCAAAGTTAACCGCAATGAATATGTGCACACCTAATTACACAGAAAACCTAATACATGCCTAAAAATTCAGGTACATGGATACTAAAGCTCTGATTTATTTCATATCCTATAAAGGTATTAATTATTGTCATTAATTTAAATCATTATAAAAGTGTTTGCAGGCAATGAAATTGTTCAGATTGTATGTAGAATTGCAGCAATTTATGCAACAAATAAAATCCACACCCAATTTAAAAGCATTCATTAAAGAAACAGTCAGGCCAAATAAAAAAAAAAAAAAAACATTTTAGTGTTTAGGCTTATTAACCCCTTTTTGCCAATTTTTTGAAAAAAGTTAAATTTCTTACCTTTAAAGAATGGCTATAAAGCACTTCTGAGCAGGAGAACACCTATCAGAAGCGCCCCTTCTGAACCCCCGCATCAGCATTTCCTAAAACTGACAGGAGAACCTGTACGTCATACAGAGAGGACGCATTGATGATGTGCGCGTTCTTCCTGTCAGGTGCTTCAGTTGGAGTGTAGAAGCAAGGGATGCACTCCTGATAGGTGTTCTCCTGCTCGGGACACCGTAAAGTCACTGGCGCTCTTACAGACTGGGGAATGCAACACAGAAGTGCTGTGTAGCACTTCTTTACAGGTAAGAAATTTTACTTTTTTAAAAAAAAAAAATTGACAAATAAATCGTATTGGCAAAAAGGGGGGTTAATCAGCCTAAATAATAAAATGTTTTTTTTTTTTATTTGGCCTGACTGTTCCTTTAAGACTCCAGAATCAGTTTCTTTTAGAAACATATCTTTAAAGTAGAACAGTCAGGTTCATATGGAAACCTATTTATCTGAAGCAGGGATTTGTCTTAGGTCAGGGTCACACTAACTGTTTTTCAGCTAAGCTGTTTTTAATTAGGCTCATTATTGTCCGCAATGCAAAACACAATAGTCTGTGTGGATTATCCCACAGGAAACAATGGATACTATTTTTACAGCTGAAAAACAGCTTGTTTGAGCCTGGCAGCATTCAGTTAAGATTGCAGCAATTGAAGAAATCTCCTTGCTTTTTTTCTGCCTCAATGACCAACTCCAAGCATGAGTCACAAAGGGCACTGATAAAGAGCAGCTGACTTAATAGCTCCTACAATCATATCCCAGCTAATTCGAGGGATCTGATTGAAGTAGCATCTTTTAACAGGGATTGTGAGCAAAGAAAGATCTATTTGCAGTTTAGAGTCTTATATTTAATAGCAATTAACTATACCACTCTTTCCCTCTGCAGGACTGGTTATTAATGTGCTCTGATGCATAGAATAAAACTACAATGGTTTTCTATCTAGGTATGCAATGTACAGGCAAGCTAATTTAGGCCCTGTATCATTAGTATTTTATAGGCATTAGTATTAAAGGGATGGTAACAATTTGGCTGTAAGCTCTTCAGGAAAGGGACCTGCCTCCTTATACACTCTTGATTTTGACACTAATGAGCTTATTCATGAAAGTCTAAACAGTAATGTAAAGGTCTGAATTCATATTTATACACCACTTCCCACTCTTTGCATATTCAGCAAACTCTGTGAAGTGGTGATTTGCGACCAATTTAGATGGATCAATTTTATGACAGCTAATTCACGATTTGAGGGATCTTATTGGAGGAACTATAATGTCTGCTGTCCTTTAGCACCGCTTCCGTCTGAATCGAGCATCATGGTAGATAAGAAGCAGGGATAATTGCTTCAATTGCTGTAATCTTATGTCTCTGCTTCAGTTATACACGTTTCCATATGGAGTTTACAGGTCCATTTTAAACATGATGTTTTTCTATGATACAAATTATGTAAATTCTCTGGAGAACAACACTATTCCATTGCCAATTCACTCTTTATTTATTGTATTTATGTATATAGCACTAGCCAACAAAACAGAGTTTTACAGAGATTAACCATTCACTACATTCTCAGTATGAGATTAATCATTCACTACCAATATAGTAGCACTATATACAAAATGACTAAATACAAAAAGTAAATAAATAAATAAATAAATAAATACTGCTCCTACTAGAGCTGAGTTTTCCTAAACAATCACACACACTGACTAGACCCAATTTGCTCACATGTACCAGTGTCTCACACACTTGCCCATAATTCTTCAGCTGGTAGTTCATCTACAGCAAGGATCTCAAATAATTTCTTCACTTCTACGGCGTATTCTGATGGGATCTGGTCGACGTCAAACTTTGGGGCAGCAGTTGGTCTTTGGATGTCGCAGAATTTCAGCTTTACTTTGGTGATGAGGAGCTGTTGGTCCCACAGTCTGCCCCCCGGGTATGTCTTCACTGCTAGGATGGAGGGTCTCCATTTTTGCTGGCATAGGATATAATCAATCTGGTTGCTGTGTCGATCACCAGGTATCACCCATGTATACAGTCACCGTTTGGGCTGCTTGAACCAAGTGTTTGTAATTCTCAACCCTTGTTCTTGGCATAATTGGACTAAGCGATCTCCAGCTAAATTTCTCTCTCCCAATCCATAGCTACCGACAATATCTGTCTCACTTCCTGTGTCAATTCCAAAATAGAATCCTCCGGCACTCCAGAGTAAGTTTAAAACTTAACCTTTATTGTAACCGCATCCAATAGGTTATAAAAAAACATGTTAAAAACAATGAATGAAACAGCCTACGCGTTTTGTGCACACGCGCTTAGTCATGGCATGTTTAAAATTGAGAAACATACACGCTTATAAAGGAGTCACTGAAGGGTGCGTTTCCGGCTGCATTAAAGCCCTGTTAACATCTGTTATGATATATTAGCGGTAGCCCTGCCACATCCTATACATTTAGTGATAACCAGCATTAAGTCGGTTTAAGGGGGTAACATTAAAGGGATGATCGGAAACAAAACAAGCAGAACAAAGGGTGTTCTGTACAAAGTTTGTCAACCATATATTATATATATTATATTAAGTGATATTATATCACTTGCTGTGCCCACCTTGGAATTAAAGTCTCCACTGATGTATACTATGTCCCACATGCCAGTAAAATTCTTCTTAAGATCATACAAAATCATTTAATCTAAACCATCAAAAGAGAATTGCCTGAAGCGCAGGCTGGATTTTGAAAAGGAAGAAGTACCCGAGACCATATAGCAAACCTACCATGGATTATGGAGAAAGCACGATAATACCAAAAGAAGCTATACATCTGCATCATCGATTACTTGAAGGCCTTTGACGTCATTCAGCATGACAAACTATGGAAATGCTTCCAAGAAATTTGTGTACCACCACATCTGACTGACCTCATCAAGTCATTTTATCACAACCAAGAAGCTACAGTAAGAACACCATATGGTGGCATCGATTGGTCAAGATCAGTAAAAGACAGGACAAAGATGCATTCTGTCACTCCTAAGTCTCAACCTCTATGCAGAAATGGTCATGCGTAGGGCAGGACTGGATGAGCTAAAAATTGCGTAAAATTTGGAGGAAGAAACATCAATAACCTCAGATATGCTGACGATACCACTCTAATCACAGAAAGTAAGAAAGGCCTGGAGCAATTGCTCATGAAAGTAAAAGACGAAAGCAAGAAAGTTGGTCTGCATCTGAACATCAAAAAGACAAAGATCATCACCACAGCTGTAAATAACAACATCAGCATTAAGATGAAGAGTGGTGATGGATAAGTTTATATTCCTCGGCTCCAACATAGACTGCGATGGCGACTGAATCCCTTACATCAAGTATCGATTAGAATTGGGACGTTGTGTGATGGTGTCCATGAATAAAATTTGGAAGTGCAGAGACATCAGCCTTCAAACCAAATGCAGATTAGTCAATGCCATTGTGTTTCCAATTGCGATATATGTAAGCGAAACATGGACCATGAAGAAATCAGACAGGAGGAAAATTGATGCTTTTGAGCTGTGGTGTTGGAGGAGACTCCTACGAATTCCGTGGACAGCACGTATCACCAATCTCAAAGTCCTGGAGCGAATCAAACCAAACCTTTCGTTACAAGACAGAATAACCAAACAGCAACTAGCCTATTTTGGCCACGTGATGAGAAGCTGCTCCTTGGAGAAAAACATCATGCTTGGAATGGTAAGTGGACATAGAGGACAAGGCTGACCAAGAACTCCTTGGCTTGACACCATCAAACAGGATACAAATCTGGCATTCACTGAAATAAAAGAAGCTGTATATAATCTACAAGGATGGTGAACGTTGATCCGAGTGACCGAGAATCGATTGCAGTTGAATGGATAAGAAGAAGAAACAAGTGTCTCAAAAGCAGCACAATGGAGAAGGAACAAGCTTCTTGCAAATGATTCCATGGGTTTACTTAAACCCAAAAACAATGCTAACAATGATAAACAGCGAGGCGACTCGAGTGGTCTCGCCGAGACTGGAATACCTTTAAAGTGTTTGCTGATGTCGGCGTGTAGGACATCAGCGAGCACGTAACAGTCTCTGTGAGCTGATGCGAAGGATCGGGAGGTAAGTTCACACTATGCTGAATTACCCCCTAATTTGGCAGCTTATGACAGTTGCAGAATTATGGAGCACTTGGCACCACTTTACATGTGTGTGCAAAGATAATTCAACTATACATCAAACATCAGAGTCTGTCACAGTAGTGAATTCGCCAGACTGAAGTGCCGAATCAGGGGGCTGATAGCAGAGCTCCCACTCTCAGATTGACTATCCCACACTACACAACAGACGGCTACTGGCGCAGTCACATCTTCACTATAGGAATCCTCTGAATAAGGAGTAAAGAACTGGAGCATAGCAACTCAAAGTGATGACAATTCACTTTAGCAGTTGAATTCTCACTTTGATGAATAAGCCCCTTTTATTTAAATTAGTCAACACTTTTTGACTTTTGACAAAATTATCTCTCTTTACTTGTATACTACTGATCCCACCTACTGTCACATTTAACACTATATAGAACAGTGGTTCTCAACCTGTGGGTCACAACCCCTTTGGGAGTCCAACGACACTTTCACAGGAGTCGCCTAAGACCATCTGAACATGTAGTCTTCCCACACGCAGTTACGCCCGGCCTGATGACGCCATCACAAGGGGTCACAGCATCAGGTAGGTTGAGAACCACTGATACAGAATGTATTTATCAGGGTTTGCCTCAGCTTGATAAATATGCAAGGTTCTTTGTTTTTCTAACTTTGGACACTTTCGGATGAACAAGGCATATAATTGGTGAAGGTATTGTTTGGATTGATGGTACCATTTTGACAGCAAAAACAGAGCAAAAGGTCTTGGATGTTGTTATTCCAGATGACTTCAAAGTGAGCAAACAGTGTATGCAGACAATCAGAAAATGCCAGCAAATCACTGGACTATAGAGGACAAAGTACTGGTAAAAAAAAGAGAGAAGTAGCTGTATCCACTTATCAGATCACTAGACACGCTAGACCTAACAACACCTTTACCCTTAGGAATAAAACCTTTCAAAACAGGACTAATGAATCTGTAATATTTATTGCCCAAGGGAAAGAACAGATATTAAATATGTAATACAAAAATATAAATCCATCAAAGGATTCCCGCAAACTTCATGATTCACAATGTAAAGAAAGAACTTACTAAAACAAGATGGTATGATCCAAAGCTCAAAGGTGAAAAGTTCAAAAGTAATGTCAGAAAGAGTGATGATAAAATCATCTGTGATTCAAACTGCAAATCAAGATGTCATTAGTTCATCCTATGTATGTATGTATATTTTTATTTATAAAACTAGCTAGGTTATGATGCGCTGTACAATTTAACAACACAATTATTATACAGGCATGGGGGAAGTGCTTCACAAATTAAAAGTGAAGCAAATTATAAGCATATAACCAAGATGTATCACATTAAGTGCCAGACAGTAAATTAAACAAGATAACGAAAGGCCCTGCTGTGTAGAGCTTACAATCTAGGCAAAGATGATGTATGTCATAAGTGCAATAATTACATAGTTCGGATGCCTTTTATTGGAACAATATATTTTTAAAAACCTAAACAAGCTTTTCTACCTTTATAAAACGTGTGTTAGTTCAATAAAAGGTGCGAAAAGTCGAGTATAGGTGATACCTTTTATTGGCCAACTGAATAGATGGTAAATGGCATGCCTGAAGAAGAGAGCTAAGTAGTGTGGAAAGCTTGCATTTACCATATATTCAGTTACCCAATAAAAGGGTATCACCTATACTCTACTTGTCTCTTCTTATATCTATGGCTAACACTGTGCTACACTCTACTGCTTAAATAAAAGGTATCACAACAATCTTCACTTCCAGAATCTGTGATCATTCTACAAAACAAGACTAATACAACCACACATGGCTTTTCCTCTACTATTTATGATAAGTGTAATGTCAGATGGCAAAAGTGTGTAAAAAATTAGTGAAATCCCATTGACTTTAAAGTCAGGGCCATACGGTCTGATTTGTGTCCCAGGTCTAAAAGATCATTAACATTAAAAAAAAAAAATTCCCATTTGGATTAACATGGCAGATATTTCATTAAAGCTCTCACAAAACGGTTATCTTTGTAACTAAACTGATTATTTTCTGTACATTTATCTTTACTGAGAGCAGTCATGTTTGTTAGCCAAACCTCACCAGTCCAACTGGATTCTCAGTCGCATTGTTTTCTATGTAGCTTTAGATAATACAAATTCAGGGAATGCCCAACATTTTTAAAGCTAAATATTTTAAAATTTAGAATTTATAGTATCTAGAAATACATTGAGGCATTTTCATTGTTTGTGTTACTATTCTTTTAAGTAAACAAACTCCTGCTTAGGCTTATTGTCTCTTATGGATCTTTTGAAAATAGAAATTCATGAAGTGCCCCAGAAACTCAATGTGGCTGCAACCAGCAGACAGAGAGAGAGACAACACAAATTAAAAATCAGTCAAGTAACTTCAAAGATTGCAAGAAGTGCATAGGAATAACTGCTATGACATATATGTGAGTGAGGATTTAATAAGATGTGAATGGGATGCCTGCTGATATGTGTCAGCTATGAGAGTGATGCCTGCTACAATAAAGGGAGGGGGATGGAGATTCCTGCTGCTGTGAGCAAAGTGTGAATGTGCTGCTGGGAGAATGGTGCATTCTGTCTCCAGTGTGGTGTAGGAGTGTAAATATGTGGTGCCTGCTGCAGGTAATGGCTGTGATGTCACACACAATAGGTTACAAGTGGGCACATGCAGATTTTGGCACTTGTACACTGAATGCTAGGGTTGTGCTTTAATCTCTTTTTGTTGTGGGCCACATCTGTTACATAAAGTTGAGATTTTACATTAAATGAAAAAAAATATATGCATAGAATCTATAAATATTTTTAATATGGGTCTACTAGGTGTATGCAAAATGTATAAGCTTTATATATTGAAGCATATTTCTGTATTGTACACTATATCCTTCCCAGAAAAGTTCAGCATGTAGTTTGTGATTACTGAAGAACAAGGAGGATGTAGAGACTGGGTAATTTATCAAGGTATGAATTGTCCAACAGTATGTGAATTCAACTAAAATGTGAACAGATTTATTCAGCAGAATATCTTATTTTCTGCAGTGTTATAAATTCTCTCACAGTTTAAAAAACTACACTAATTTATGAATCATTTTGTGTCCTTAAACACAAATCAAGGAATCAAGGTAATAATAATCCTTGGCTAATGGCTAATGGTATCCATCATGTTTCAAAATGATGTTGTAAAAACATAGGGGGAATTCACGATAATCCAAAGTGAGGTGCGGAGTGTTCGCCTCACTTCGCACTGACTGATATGCGCTCACTGATGTCCTGCACGCGGACATCAGCGAGCGCTTTAAAGGAATTCCAGTCTAGGCGAGGCAACTCATTTCGGACTATCGTGAATTCCCCCATAGAGGTGTTAATACCTCATGAGGCAAGACTGGTAGGAGTTTTGTCTCCCTACTGAAATGATAATACTGGTATTCAGTTAATTTGCATTGTCATAGAGTTGTATGAAATATACATTTGTGTGGTTTTGGTGGCCTTAATTGCTTTACATGAGACTAAACAACTATCAGCAGATTAATGGCGTAATGCTATTCTGTTCTTATGTGTGATTATGCATATTTCTGACAATATTGTGACATCAACTTCTACTATTCACCAGACTATGCTCAGAAATTACTTTGCGTCAGTTCACTTCATTGTGGCACAATTGACTTTGTACACACTTAGGGGGGAATTCACCATTGAGTGAAGTGAGCTCCGAATCCTTCGGCTCACTTCACACATGGTGTTATGCGCTCGGCGAGGCAACTCTTTTGGTCTCGCCGAGACTGGAATCCCTTTAAAGCGCTCGCTGATGTCCGCGTGCAGGACATCAGTGAGCGCATAACACCATGTGCGAAGTGAGCCAAAGGATATGGAGCTCACTTCGCTCAATGGTGAATTCCCCCCTTAGTGAATTAATGAGCATATTTTGTCCCATTAGTCAGCGCCCCCTCCCCCTTAAATCAGGAGCCACTTTTCAATATGGCAAACTTTGTTCCAAGCTTCTTTTTGCTTTTTTTTATGTCAGAAATGTTTTATCTATGTATTCACATAACCAGAGAGGAACGCTTTCAGTTACAGAGAACAAATGGCTAAATAAAATGCCCTGCTAAACGCCCAAAAAGTCTCATGAAAATGCTATAATAAAAACAACTAAAAATGTTATACGATATCGGCATATGAAGTATTCTTGTACATTACAAGCATAGGTGAATGTTTTAAATTCCAAAATTGGTAAAATGGGAAACATATGTAGTGTGCCACTGTAAAACAATAATCACAATTAAATATATATATTTATATAAACACTTACCCTTTATAACTGATTCAGCTGCATATAAATCGCGTTT
The DNA here is from genome assembly GCA_019650415.1 of Pipa parva. Classification (NCBI taxonomy): domain Eukaryota; kingdom Metazoa; phylum Chordata; class Amphibia; order Anura; family Pipidae; genus Pipa; species Pipa parva. The sequence goes on from WMED01021020.1 coordinate 10,631, forward strand.
GTAGGTCACCTAAAGCACAAATGGATCTCATTAGTTACAGTGGGCAGGAAAGAATTAAGCCCCAATAAAATATGCCTTAAAGCCACGTGTTGGAACACTGCCATTGTGGGAACACCATAAGCAATTGTCAGTTCACTATTTCTGCATAACACTGCTGGCAAGGAAAGGGTTAGTTTGTTCCCTGTTACTAAATTGGAATTAGGATTTAAAAAATGCTTTTACACGCCTACCTCTCTGTGTATCTCAATACTTAATGTGGCGGAGGGTCCATCTATAGAACTGAAGTTATGAGGCTGTTTCTGCTAGCAGCTGCTTTAGTTAAAGGGGCCACCAGCAACAACAATAGCGGTAAGGAAACCAGATGAGCTCGATTCATTTCTGTCGGAATCAAGCTATAAAATTTTCAATAACGATAAATGGAAATAATTATTTTTGATGACTTCTCCGTTTGATAAATTTCCTCCTTAGAGGGAATTTCATGAGAAACAGTTGAGAGCACTTCAAACAGAAAATGTACAATTTCAGTAAGATGCCACTGTGGTATGGAAAAGAAGACTATATACAGTTACACTTTTTCTTAATATACAGTATATGTAGCACTTTAAAAAGATTCTCAGACTAACAAAAGTGGGTATGCCAGAGGAGACCATTTTCTTTGCCTGCATTTTTTGACTTACATAGTAAATCTTATGTAATGCTGTATTTTAACTCTAGAGCAGTGTTTCCCAAATGCCGGGTCACGAGAGCGCCGCTCATGAATATTCATGAGCGGCGCTCTCGTAACCCGGCATTTAATTTTCATCTCGCCTGTACAGATCCGTGTGGGTGTGCTGGCTGCTGGACTGAAAACTTAAGTGGGAAGTCCCTTACTTTCACGCACGACACCGCTCATGAATATTCATGAGCGGTGAAGGTAAGGGACTTCCCACTTAAGTTTTCAGTCCAGCAGCCAGCACACCCACACGGATCTGTACAGGCGAGATGATTACTGCAACAGGACAAGCAAAACACTGCTACAGAGGGAAGAGACAGACATGGCCCATATAAAGGCAGAGCTGTAAAGGTGGGAGATTATAATAAGGCCGGGTGTTGAACTCTCAATATCCCCGCCTGAGGTACCAAACAGACCCCCCTTTCCCTACAGGGCACAGTGCCCTCTCTCTCTGTACAGGGCACGGAGCCCTCTCTCTGCATACAGGGCACAGAGGCCTCTCTCTGCATACAGGGCACGGAGCCATCTCTCCATACAGCGCACAGAGCCCTCCCTCTCCATACAGCGCACGGAGCCCTCCCTCTCCATACAGCGCACGGAGCCCTCCCTCTCCATACAGCGCATGGAGCCCTCTCTCTTCATACAGGGCACAGAGCCTCCCCTCTCCATACA
>WMED01021022.1:0-12014 GCA_019650415.1 Pipa parva
CCCCTTCCCACATGCTGCCCTCTCCTTCTTAGTCCTTACCCTCTGAAGAAGGGGGGCTATCTTAGTACTGTCTCCCTCCTTCACTTACCTCCCTCCTCTGTGGCCCGGCTGTCTCCGCTGTACAGCTAATCGGGTGCGCCTCTCTCTCCAGTAATGATTCAACTTCCTGCCACTCACAGGAAGTTAAATCATTGCCAGGATGAGGGACACTGTAGCGCTAAGCGTTACAGCAGAGACAGCCGGGCCATGGAGTAGGCAGCCGCTTACCCTGCCTACCCCGCCTACCCCTTGTCCCGGCACTGTGGGCTAGATTCCTATGCCTCAAGGGCCAGGGCCGTAGGTTGTACACCGCTGATTTAGAATATTGTTTTAATAAAGAATGTTTCACTTTTGCGCAGTCTTTTTAGTTATTACAGGGTATTGTGAGTAGAATGATGAGAAAATGACCATTACCTTTTTTAAAGTAACAAATTGTGGAAAAAAGAGGTGTTAATAATTTTTGACTGTGCGGTATAATAAATCAGTCAGATGACTCTAGTCTCTCTACTGATCGTGAATGAGCCAAATCCGCCAATTGCTCTTCCACTGACAGAATTAGATAAACTCAACAGAGAAATCATTTACAGAGATCTAATAGTTCATAGAATAGGATGGTTTTCACTATCCCAAGTCCCCTCTATTGGTACGTGCTAACTGCTGACTGGTTGCTATGGATCAACAGGCCTCAATAAACAACTGCCACTAAATTCTGCTGAATGTCTTTTGGGTGAGATAGCACCTTCAGGTACATACATAGCACTGAAAAGCTCTAAAAAACATGAAGTAGTCTACACTACAGACACCTTCTGTTAAAATCCATAAAATATTTATTCTTGCCCATTCTCCCTCACAATAAATAATGTCAAGCTCTTAGTGGTCTACAATTTTTTTCTCTCAACCTTTAACCTGTCTACCATTCATCTAAAGGGACTGATTTTTAATTAATTAAGCATAATAGATTTATCCCGTAGTCGTCGGGCCAGCCTAAAGAGTCTTGAATCAATAACTATGCATCTCTTAAACATAAGAGTTTGTCATTCTTAAATCAAAACTCTGATCTATAGTTATTTTTACTATTTCTCTTATTAAAAAAATTGCAGATTGAGGACTGTTCTATTACCTTGTTCTGCTTTTCTCAACTATACCAAAGTGTATATTTATATATTAGCAAGATGTGCCCTCTTATAACAAATTATTATCTGAATGATGAACTGTGAAGAAATAATGGACAATAACAAATCAAAATGAAATAGTTTTCCCTAAGCATGTCTAAAAGCAAGACAATAAGGGAAAATCAATCATTTACTGAGGTCTAGTAACCCACAGCAGTCAATAAGGGACTAGCTTTCAATACTCTACTTCCCTTAAACCAGTGAATGATAACTGCTGATGGATTCTTATTGGTAAATAGAACTCATTGAAGATTTCCCTGGTTAATGAATTCCCCTGAATATTACATACTGTGATTAAGAAATAGGTTAACATTTTTAAACATAAATCAGTGAATTCTACAGAATACATGTGTAAATAATGGATGACAAGTATTGTAGAATGCAGTTTACTAGCTATCCCCTTTATAGCCGTTTGCGGTTATGCTGAATGGAATGCAGCAGAGAAATCCTAGTTGTAATCTATGTGGTGTGTTATAACATGCAATTATGAACTTTTTTCTTAAACAAATAATGAAGAGCATTTCAATGAAGAAAGTGGGTCAATTTTGTCTCATGTAATACGAGTAATGCATAAGGGAATCTTTACAGGAAAAAGTTAAATTAAATGTGGGAGGAAATGAAATCACAAAATGAAAAAGCTATAGGCATAAAGTTTGCAACTCAGCTTAATGGCGGTGTCTCGCTGCAACGATAGTGAGGGCCATGGATCAAGAGAGACGCCGGCACTGAACCAGCAAATATTATGCCCACAGCATTTTTGTCTGTGAAAGAAAAATACTTTACATCCTATTCCAAAACTACAGGCACATGCAAACAAATCCTGTACACAGGTCTCACTGGGGATAAAAACAAACACATATGTGTAAAGCCCACTCCAATGAGCATTCCTTTATATTGTATCTTTATTGATCACCACAATAATATAAAAACATTTAACACCTGAACTCCACATGAGCTCTATACATATACAAAATACCTCCCTAATCCCTGCCAATGATGGCATGTGAATATCAAAAAGTTCAGAAATTGACCTATGTGCACTTACTTGGTGCTACATTGGATTACTGCTGATATGTTACTATAATACACTAGTTTTAGTTGTACTGGTACCTTGTTTTCTAAAATGCCAGAATCCTGGTTTGGATTACAGGACATCAGCGCTATAGTACAGAAACATATGCTGTTGTATGAAGTTTTCATTACAAATATTTTACTTTTAGATTCATGAAAATGAACGACATAAAGTGATGATAATGGCTTAGAGCCTGAACGAACGTTCATGCAACAAATTAAATATGTGTACAATTAGAGCACAAAGAGGCAAAGGTACATTATATAAAATAAGTAATTCGCATTTATATTATAGACACACTGCATAAAAAAACCTGCTATGTCAGTGCCAAAAAATACCTTACTAATTCTAATGGTCCATAGGAAACAACAGGACTAGGTGGAGTTTTGTTCACTTAACATACAAAAAAGATGGCTGCCACCACAAGGAAGAAAAACAGACTCAAAATAACATAAATCAGGAATTCAACTTCAAAGAAAATGGTTTTATTAGTGCTATATAGGAATAAATTGTATGCCACACCAAATGGGATTTTTTTTTCTTTTCTGATTTTTCTGGCCCTTTAAAAAATATATTTCATTTGATTTAAACTTTTTGACTGTGTATTACCTAATGTTCCAGTGACTACAATGGAGCTATGTGAGAGTCTGTTTATCCAACAAATAAAATCAAATGGTAATCAGCAAAGAGAAAAACAAACACAAAATGATAAAAAGATGATGAATTAAACTGTGAAAGTAGCACTTTATAAATAATGTGTAGAAATAACGGACATGACAATCCATACTAAATGCAGTGCTAAACTTGAAAAAAAGAACAATATCACAAAAAAATGTAAGTTCCTTTAAAATTACTATATATTCACTGTCTGCTTACACAAAGTTAATATGACTTGTAACTATGAAATTTAATTTTAAGGGGGTTATTCACTAAGGTGCAAATTCACCTGTCAAAGTCGCAAACAGCTAATTCCCATTGCAAATCTGCTACAATTTCCCAATTGTAAAGTCGTGACAATTTTTTTATGTTAAGATTACAACAATTTTCCCATAATAAAGTCGCGACTGTGACAATATTCTCATTACAAAGACGCGACTGCGACAGTAGCAGCCTATTGCTACGGTCTTTATCTAGCGAATTCACACCTATACGCAACAATTCGGACTTTAGTGAATAACCCCCTAAATATCTTTAAAATTGTGCTTTTGGGGACACTGCCTAGGTGTACTGTATACGTAATCAAAAGCTCTATAGATACCAATGGAATTGGGTAGGTTTTGGTTAACTAACACATGTAACCTGAGTGTTTAGCGGTGATAAAAACAGACTGATTGTAATAAAATTTGAGAATTCAACTTCAAATATAAGATTTTTAGTGTTGCAGTTGAATAACTGTAAAATCCAATGTGAATTTTATTTTTCTTGCGTTACTTGTCCTTTGATGAAATAAGAATGTCTTACCATTATCTAACTCCAGACAGAGATTGTATACAGCTACTGGTCTCTTGTTCCGTTGCCTCCTTGACTGCCTTGGTGGAGCACTGGGAGGTGAAATAGGTGAAGTGTCTGGCTCATCCACTAAGACATCGGGAGGTTTGCTGAAAATCTAAAACCGAACATGTAAACTATATTAAAGAGATATTATCATTCCCGAATTTTCACATTTTTAAAATAATCCTAGTTAATTAGTGGCATATCTGTAAATGTCACTGTACCATGCATGAAGAAGAAACTTAAGTAGTGTGGAAAGCTTGCATTTCCATCTATTTAGTTAGCCAATAAAAGGTATCACCTGTACTCTGCTCATTTCTGTTTATATCTATGGTTAATACGGTGTTACACTCTACTGTCACTGTATCAGATACACAGTTTCCATTTAGTTGTCCTTTATACAGTTTTTTGCATTTCCCAGATTTCTTATCTCAAGCACTGGGCTTATTAGCTTACTAGGCTGCACTGAGGAAAACAACAGTTTCCTTGTAGCACCAAACGGGATATATATTCTGCATCACAGCCATAGAGCAAGATAGTCTGCTGTGTTGTTGAAGAAAAGGGAGACAAACTCTTACAAAATCACATATTATTCTTTTAAACAAATGCTTTTTTTCCTGGCGATAATATCCCTTTAACTAGGTTTGATGTATTAGCAAACATATTGAAGTGAACTTGTGTCACCAGGTTGTGTTAACCCTTTAATGAGTGCAGAGTGCTGCCTTTTATGCAAGCAGGTTGGAGGGAAACTTATTTCAGTTCTTAATGGTGGCAAGTGCGTTTGGGGTGTTTCCTCAGGTCTGTATCCAATTAAAAAAGGTGACTGAAAGTATCTAACTCTTTGCCACTGCCCACAATTCACATGATCTTGTGATCACATGATCACAACGTGTCTGGCTACATTTATAACCAGGTGTTGGAAATATCTCCAGTTATCCTAAAATAGAGCAGCTTGCAGTGCTTTGTAAAAAGTGGCTTTTATCTGCTTTGTGTGATATAGGAGCTGTAGGGTGGTTTAGAATAGTGGACAAGTTAAAAAGAAAAACACATACACACAGGTATTTTCATGCCTAACTCCTTTATTTAAACAAATCCTTTAGCATCACTTATACATACTGTATTGTCTGTAACTTACAGGGAACACTGTCATAGCTGTTTGTTTATTGTCCCCTAGCCACAAATAGACTACGGGGCTATTTTTCTTAATACAAATTTAAGGCATTACCATAACTTTCTGATGTCCCTTTAAGAACAAACATGATGGACATGTCAACTCTAAAATTTGTCCAAGCAAAGTAGCAGCATTAAAAAATGGGGAAAGAGAATGTACACACATATATTTATATACAATAACATCTTCCATCACAAACATATGAGCTGTTTATTAGCGTACAGTAAAGGGCAGATGTAAGTATTCATAAGCAGAGCTTTGGAATATAAATGTAACGCCAGTTGTTTGCTTTATCATTTCTGTACAGCACTGAGGAATATGTTGGTGCTTTCGCTTTAATTACACTGATAATGTCCATCGTACACATTTTATCTGCATTTTCAGAGCCTGCAAAAATCCTCTACACATTCACAATTGCAGTTTTTCAAATGTCAATGATAGCAGTTTCTGAGGCATGAAAATTTCATTTAACAGCGCATATCCTGTTGTGTCTGACTGCTAAGAAACCATAAATTCAAAATATTTATCACTTAAGTTCAAAGAATTTGCCTGCTAAGCTTTTTAGTTGAAAATTCCTGCTCCCGAGCTAGTCACTGAAATCATTATTTCCTAGTAGAGAAATACTGCCCTCTTATGTGTAATGCACATACGTCTTTACAGACAAAGATTTTCTTTTTCAATGAGCGCAACAGGCTAGTGCCACGGCTCCAAGAATGTTCCAATTTATTTAGTTATTATTTATTAGAAAATTGCATTACTTCTTTTTTAATTAAAACAGCCCTTAAATAGCTGTTTCATTGTAGATGATTATTTTAGCATGCACCTATAGTATAAATAATATGAGATAATCATTTTTGGTACTGAAAATGTGATAAATTACATTGGTTTATCTGCTTGCCATTGTTTCACTGATAATCTGTCTGGCTTTCCATCCACTCTGCTCCTGCTGTTCTAGGGTGGAAGCAGATATCTGGTGGTTGGAGCAAGCAAGCATTAAGCTTTGTTGTAGGAGCAGGAGATAAGTTCAAAAAACCACTCTACTTGGGGTGGGTACCAGAAATCAGAGACTGGGCATGGCATAGCATAAGTATAGACATGGTTAGCATGCATAATGACAGAAGAATACACAATAGCAGTGGAAGGAGCAGGTAGCATGTTTGGTAAAAGAAGAGAGAAGTGACATTGGCTTTAGGAGAAGACAAAGAGAGCAAGCAGTATTCTTAGTGTTGTAGGCAGCAACTGAGAGCAGTGGTAGAGTAAGCAGCAAAGGGAATGCTGGCAGCTGCTGGCTAGAGAACCGGTAAAAGCAGGCATAGATATTGGTAGATAACAGTTCTATAATAATAATAATAATAATAGTGGAGCCGTGCAATGCAGGAGTGGTAAGAACCATTAGCGGATAAGCAATGATAATGGTTTTGGGAGAAGAAAAAAAAGGCATTAGAGAGAAAATAATTATTTAGATCAGAGCTATGCTAAGCAGGTTTGACAACCCTCAAAGAAGAATTTTAAGGACAACTGCATAAAAAGAAAAGATTGACAGCCATATTTTGACTGACACATTAATATGCTATGGTGTCATTACTCAGAAATATAAAGCTGCATTTGCTTTATTCAATGATTTCCCTGCTTTACACTGCCGTAAAACATCTAGGTGTAGTTTACTAGAGTCAAGACAAGGTCATGTTTTTACTGATCTTTGCTTTTTTTCTTAACACTAACAAATGAATATCTAACCTATTTAGGGGGTTATTCTCTAAAGTCTGAATTGTTGTTAGTTTTCCTGGATTACTTCATGGGTTATTAATTTTACCCAATCCTTCACAAACCGTCACCAACTTTACAGTATGTTATAAATGTTTCAACCTGCTCTGTGGTGAAAAACAAATTTCTTTGGTTTTTGATGAGACACTGTGCATGCTGCATATCAAAAGATAGAAATTCCTCTTTTTCTGAGGAGCTAATTTTAACATCCGCAGCAGGGATTCTATCGAGCATGCTGGGGTGTAGTCTGGATATTCATGAGGAAATAGAGAAAATAAACAAGAAATGAATCCAGATATAATGGAAAATGTCAGTTGTGGAATAAGTACTTTTTAAAGGTACTTGTAGGGAATTCGCCCTATACCAGCAGTCGGCAATGTGCGGCTCGCGAGCCACTTGCGGCTCTTTAGCTGCATTGTTGTTGCTCGGAGCGCACCTCTGAAGTCTCGCCCATGACCTCTGATGCCTCTTCTGATTGGCAGGTCAGGTGGTCGGGAGAAGTGCGCTCCTTCCCCTTTGCGGCTCACTAAAAAATAGTCGCCGCTGGAGGAGGGATCAAAATGGCACCCTCCTCATTTAATTTTGCCAACCCCTGCCCTATACTATTCCTAAAAGGCTAAATACAGAAGCACAAACTGTACATTTTGCACTGACCCACAAATAAAATTCCATTATGAAACTTGTTTTTCATAACACATCACTGTGTTTAAGGATTCTGAACTATAAAAGTAATACCAGTAACAATAAAAAAAAATAAAAAAGGCACTTTGGAATCCCATACCCTATATAAAGGCATACCATGCTTAAATTATCTACCAGCTGAGGCAGCACTTGCAGGTTAAAGACCAACAACACCAGAAAAGAATCTAATTTGGATCAGCATAGTTATTCCTACATAGCACTGGAAATAATGGGGTGTTTTTTGTTTTCTTTTTTAATTTGCAATTTTTCATTTTAACAGCACTGAAAATCCAGTAACAGCATCGATAATTCAGTAACTGGTGATCACAAGTCTTAACAGAGATTGTACAATGATTTGTATACGGTACATAGAATACTAATGTCATTGAATTATACAAATTTAATAAACATTTTCTTATGTAACTTTCTTTAATCATATTTTCTTTGTTGTAGATTGTTAATGTCGCTGTGATTCATTATATTTACCATTTAGCTCTATACTAACTGACGGTTAATTAATTTTTAGAAAGATATTGCTAGTGTAGTTGTGTATTGAGATGAACTTTCTATAGAGAATTGGGGTACATACAGCAGGTTATTTAACCCTTCTGTGTTTTCCAGACTTTGTTTAGTTAGTTGTTTCTATGTTTTCTAAACATTGTGACTACGGTAATCACATTAATTCAAAATTGTATTCTTCATTGTTTTTAGATAATGTCTAATTTTTTTTTTCCATTGCTTGAACTCATTTTACTTTGGAAATCAGTTCTTTTATATCTGGGAGTGTCTGTTTCTTCCATGGAGCTGCTAATAATGTTTTAGCTGCTGTGAGTATGTGGGTCATAATTTTATGTTCATTTTTGGAGTGTAATTCTGGGCTTGGTAGTCCTAATAGAAAAATTTTGGGTGACATAGTTATTGCTGTTTGAAAGATCTTGTTGAGTTGGTTTGTGATCATTTTCCAGTAGTTTTGTGCTACTCTACAGGATCACCAGGTGTGTAGGAATGAGTCACTCTGTTCACTTGCTCTAAAGCAGCGGTTCTCAACCTTTCTGAGACCGCGACCCCCGCTGACATCACCGCGCCGCGCGTGATGACGTTTCGGCCGAACGTCATCACATACGCGCGTCACGTTGTGACATTTGGCCAAAACGTCATCATGTCGCGCGTCACATGGTGAAGTTTTCGGCCGACGTCACCCCGCAGGAACCCTTATAAGAAGGGTTCCTGCAGGCGCTTCCAGGTGCCAGCATGGTTCTTGACCCCAGTGGGATAGCCTCGCGACCTCCACCGGGGTCGTGACCCACAGGTTGAAAACCGCTGCTCTAAAGCATGAAGATGTTGTATTTTTCCACATTTATGCTAATCAAGTGGGAGTGTAGTACCACATATATGCTAATCGAGTGGGAGTGTAGTACCATCTATAGATGATTTTGTAAGCCAGCTCCTTGGTGGAAGCACAGATTGATGATTTGTGAGCTTCTTCCCAAATTCTAGTCCAATTTTGTTTTGTTACGTCTGTTTCCAGATCTGTTTGCCATTTCTGCATATAGGTTTTTATTAGATTTGTTGTTTCAGTGCATATATTTTGATATAGTATGGAAATGGAGCGAGATAGCATGAAAGCTGTAAAGCACATCTTTTCAAAGTATGATGGAGTATTAAATGTTGTTTTCCCCTTGATTTTAGTTAAATAATCTCTTATTTGTAAATATTGGAAGAATTCTTGGTTGGTTAATCCGTGTTCTAATTGGAGAGTTGTGAATGGTTTTATTTTATCCTTATCGTATAGATGAGTCATCGTTATGGATTTATTTATCCAATTTTTTAATTTATTTGGATCATTACCTGGTGGGAATTTTTTGTTAAAGTAAAAAGAGTGATAAATGGAATTTTGTGGGTTTAGTTTTAGTGAGTTGTAATATTCTTTCCATACGTCTAGTGTTAGTTTTGTGGTAGGAAATAGATTTTGTACCTCTACTCTAAATTGTGGTGGGATCCAATATAAATTAGTCATGTTTGCTGGTGTGCAAAATGTGTTTTCAATCTGTTGCCATGGTGTTTCGGGGGAATGATGAGCTTGGATTATCGTGCTTAGTACTGCTGCTATATAGTATTTAGAAATTTCTGGGACTCCCAGCCTGCCTATTTCTCTTGGTTTATTCATGATTTGAGCTGCTACATGAGGTTTTTTGTTTCCCCAAATAAACTGTGAGACTGCTTTTAGTAGAGATGTGGCTACTGTTTTTGGGAATTTTATCGGAAGTGTTCTGAATAGGTATAGCATCCTAGGTAGAAATGTCATCTTTATTGCAGCAATTCTCCCAAACCATGTATTATGATATTTAGAAAATTGTATTAAGTCTTTTTTGAGCTTATCTATTATGGGTGGGTAGTTTGCTGAGTAAAGAGAGTTGTAGGATATGGTTAGATTAATTTCCAGATATTTAATTTAATTTGTTTGTCAATTAAAGGGGAAGTTAGATAGATTTAGGTGAGTTGAGTTTGTTGGATGTGGCCAAGATAAAGCTTGTGATTTTCATTGATTTAATTTAAATAGTGAGATTTCTTGGAATTTTGTTAATGCTTGTAGGATGTCTGGTATTGATATTAATGGTTGGCTTATTGTAAATAGGATGTCATCGGCAAATAATATTTTGTATTCTTCTTGTTCTACTTTTATTCAATGAATATTAATATTTTCCCTTACAAATTGTGCGAACGGTTCTAGTGATATGGAAAACTGTGGAGGGGACATTGGGCATCCTTGTCTGGTGCCTCCTCTTATTTTAATGTCCTTGGATAATCTACCTGCTATTGATATGTTAGCTATGGGATCTGAATAGAGTTGTTTAACTACTTGGTGGTAAATTGATTTTTGGAAGAGTTTTGAACATATAATCCCATTTTAATTGATCAAATGCTTTTTGTGCATCTAGAGAAAGTAATATGAATGGAATTTTTGTATTTGATGCAGAATATTTATTGTTTTTCTGATATTGTCAGTGGTGGTTCTTGTGAGGATGAATCCTGAGTGATCTGGGTGTATAATTTGTGGTAGTAGCGGAGCCAATCTGTTTGCTAGGATTTTTGCATATAATTTCATGTCTATGTTTATTATGGATATTGGTTTGTAGCTATCACAATTCAAAGGGACTTTCCCTTGTTTTGGTATTACTGTAATTATTGCTTTTTGCATTTCTGAAGTTGGTGGTTCTCCTTTTTGGAAGAATTGATAGAGGGTTATCTGAATATCTTATAGTACTTAGCTGTGAATCCGTCTGGACCTGGTGCTTTGTTTGCTTTGGTGCTTTTAATAACATTGTGAATTTCTAGCAGCTGCATTGGTGATGATAGTTTTTTTTTTTTTTTATATCATTTGTGTTAAGTTGGGGAGATTTCCATTCCTTTAGGAATAAAGAGGGGTTAGCTGATTTCGCTTGTGGTGTTTTAATGCTAGTGTATAGATCTGTATAGAATTCTTGAAAATTTTGGAGAATTTTATCTGTGTCATATGTAATTGTTCCTGATTTTCCTCTGATGGAGTGTATATTTGTATGTGATTGGAATGAGTTTAATTTTCTTGCTAGCATTGTATGTGGTTTGTTTGCGAACTCATGGTATTTTTTTATTTAATTTGTTTAATGCATGTGCTTCTTTGTCTGCTAATATTTGTAGTAGTTCTGTTTGTGTGTCTTGCAATTCTTGTTTTATCTGTTGATTTGGATTGGTTTTGCATTGATTTAGTAAGGAATTTAGTTTGTTGGTTATGTCTGATTTTTTTCTTTTTGCTTCTCTCTTTTTTTAGTTGACTAGTTTTTTGTATTATTCGACCATGGATAACTGCATTATGTGCTGACCATCTGATTGACAGAGAGGTGTCTGTGGGTTTTTTAGTTCAAAGAATTCTGTGATTGATTTTTGTACATTTTTCTGTAAATTCTTGATCTTTTCAAATTGAGTCATTTAATTTCCATGATCCTCTTCCTCTGTGATTGCTCCATCTCCCTCCACACCACCTCCACTGCCGCATGGTCAGAGCATGTGATGTCATGAATTTTTGTTTTCTTTATAGCTGATACATATGTGTTCTGGATAAAGATGAAATCTATTCAAGTGAATGTCATTTGGGAATGAACAGAATGTGTAATCTTTATCTAGGGGATGGTTTTCTCGCCATATGTCTACTAAGTTTGTATTTCTTAGTTGCTTTATGAGTGTTTTGGCTTCTCTGGCTAATTCTTGTCTATATGGTGAATTGGAGTTTTGTCTAGTACTGTCAAGGCTGTCTTGTAGCACTGTATTGAAGTCTCCTCCTATTATTAGCCTGCCAGTCTGTATTTCTCAGAGTTTGTTAAAGAATTTTGTAAAAAAAAAAAAAAAAGAAAAAGTTTTTTGATGTATTTGGGGCATAGACTGAGGCTATAGCTACCTGGTGGCCCTGTAGAGTTCCTGTCAGAAATATGCATCTCCCTTGGTGGTGTATACATTTTTGTGTTCAATCAAACTGAGTAGATTTATGGAAAAGAATAGATGCTCCCTTGGATTTGGAATTCCGCTAATGAATTATTCTAATTTCACGTTTTATGTTTTATATTTATTTTATACTCTACATTGGAGTTGA
>WMED01021023.1:0-12014 GCA_019650415.1 Pipa parva
TTTATTTACGATTTACACAACGTGCCAACTTTTCTGATTTTGGGGTTTGTAGAATTGCTATTATTGCACTCCCAACTTCTATTTTTAAAATGCTTTTAAAAAATAAATAAATAAACCACAGAGTAAAGAGCAGGAGCATGAAATATTTTGAGGGCCTTATGGAATAAAGACCAAATAGTCATATATAGCTCTGAATTTCCATTTCACTTGCCAGTGTTTGCTTCTTTAGCAATCTCTGCAATGTGGCAAATATGCATGTAATTCAAGTGACTATTATAGTTGCGATCTTACCAAGCACTTTGCATTACTTTGTGTATGGGTGCAGAGGTACTTTGTTTTATTCATTTTATTTTAAAGGGCAACAAAAGTGCTTGTTGATCTAACATAATAACATAGTTTAATAGGCTGAAAAAAGACAAGTTCCAGTTCAGCCTATTTTCCTGCAATGTTGATCAAGAGGAAGACAAAAAAAACCATGAGGCAAGAGCATATTATCCTCATATTAAGGAAAATACTTCTTCTCAACTCCAAATATGGCAATCAGAATAATTCCCTGGATCAAGATCCCACCTTCAGTTGTCTAATACCCATAAGGAAAGCACCCAAACCAGTCTTGAACTTCTTAATAGATTTAACCATAACAACTTCTTCAGGCAGAGAGTTCCATAAACTCACTGTTCTTACAGTAAAGAAAACCCTTCTATGTTGATGCTGAAACTTTCTTTCCTCTAAATGTAGAGGATGCCCCCTTGTTATAATTACAGTTTTTGGTATAAATAGATTGTGAGACAGATCTCTGTACTGACCTCTAATATATTTATACATAGTTATTAGGTCACCCCTTAATCTTCTTTTTTCTAGACTAAACAAACCCAGTTTTGATAATATTTGTTGGTACTGTATATTATTCAATCCTTTAATTACTTTAGTAGCTGCCTTTGAACCCTCCCAAGCTCAACCACATCTTTCTTGTGCACTGTGCACACAAAATTCCAGTGTGGTCTGACCAGTGCTTTGTAAAGCAGTATAATTATGCTCACATCATGTGCGTCTATACCCCTTTTGATTCACCCCATGATTCTATTTGCTTTGGCAGATGCCGCTTGGCACTGGTTGGTGCAATTAAGTTTATTGTCAACTAGAACTCCTAAATCCTTTTCCATGTTTATTTTGCCCAGTATTTTCCCATTTAGAAAATAATCTAGACATGCATTTCTGCTTCCCATATGCATAACCTTACCTTTATCAGTGTTAAACCTCATTTGCCACTTTCCAGCCCAAGCTTCCAACGTATCTAGATCTGTTTATAATAAAGTACTCTCCTCCTTTGTATTAACTACTTTCCAAAGTTTAGTATCATCTGCAAAAATTTAGATTTGACTATGCAATCCCTCGGCAAGGCCATTTATAAATATGTTGAAGAGAAGAGAGCCCAAAACTGACCCCTTGGGTACCCCACTATTGACAGTAACCCAACGTGAGTATGTACCATTTATAACCACCCTCTGTTTCCTACCACTGAGCCAGCCACTAACCCACTTACACACATTTTCTCCCAGTCCAAGCATCCTCATTCTATGTACCAGCCTTTTATGTGGCACAGTATCAAATGCTTTGGAAAAATCAAGGTATATGACATCCAGTGACTCCCCTCTGTCGAATCTATAACTCACCTCTCCTCATAGAAGTTAATTAGATTTGTTTGGCAGGATCGATTCCTCATAAACCCATGTTGATATGGAGTTATACATTTTTTCATGTTAAGATACTCTAGGATAGCATCTCTTAGAAAGCTTTCAAACAATTTACCCACAATAGAAGTTAGACTTACAGGTTTATACTTTTCAGGTTCACACTTTGACCCCTTTTTGAATATAGGGACCACATTTTCAATACGCCACTCTTGTGGAATAGTCCCTGTCATTATAGAGTCCCTAAATATGAAATATAATTGTCTGTCCATGACTGTACTTAATTCTCTTAAGACCCTAGGGTGTATATTGTCTGGACCCAGTGATCTACCTATTTTAATCATATTAAGACGGCGCAGTACTTCGTCCTGGGTTATACATTCAACATTTAAAGGAACATTTACTTTATTTCTCTTCATTTCCCCTGATATTTTAGTTTCCTCTGTGAACATGGTGGAGAAAAACATGTTTAATAAGGTGGCTTTCTACTGATCTGCCTCTGCCATAATCCCCCATTACTTTTTAGGGGCCAACACTATCAGTTTTAAGCTTTTTTATTATTTATGTAATTAAAAAACATTTTCGGGTTTGTTTTACTCCTCTGGGCAATGAGTCTTTGTGTCCAGCTTAGCTGCTTTAATTTGTTTTTTATAATTTATTTTGAACTCTATACCTTTGTAGTGCTTCCATACTGCCTTCCTGTTTTAGAACTGTAAAATCTTTCTTTTTGGCATTTATAGCCCCCATTTCATTTTCATTTATCCACATAGGCTTTCTTTTATTTCTAACTCTTTTATTCCCATATGGTATGTCCTCTCACAGTGAGTAGTCAAGATTTTTAAAAAAAATATCCCATTTAGCATCTGTACTCTTATTATTGAGAACATTGTCCCAGTTAATGATAGTAAGGGCATCTCTTTGAAGGAAAATTAAGCCACTCTTTAGCCTACGGGTACATTTTCTTGGGTGGCCTTAAAATACTTACTGGAGCATGTCTTGCTCTGTGTTAAAGCCAGTATTCTTTTCTTTGATTCCAACACTGCAAACTCCTTTCTGGTTAATGCTTCTTCTTTAGCATTGCTTATGTGAGAAAGTGCAGAAGCAGTATTAGATCAGAATGCTGATTCTGCTCTTGCTCCATCAACTATATTGAAGAGGAAGCAGGGAGAGAAAGTGATCACAGTGCCTTTTTGGCTAATTTTATGTCTCAAGCCAAGGTTACATGCCTAACAATAGTCCTCATTGCCTTAGATTCTACAAGGCAATAAAGTGTCTGTGGCAATATTTTTGAGCAGTAATGCCATGGTACAAACAAAGAATGGAGAATGGAAAAATGCAAGGTGTTATGTTGCACATGGGAAATGCTTGCAACATAATGCTTTTTTTGTGATATTAGTCAACTTTTTTCCTGGTGAGGATAATTTCCCCTTTCATTTACATTCATTTATATTTTTTTTGCAGATTTAAATTGTACTGTGACTCAGGAGAAATACATGACTTGTTTGTGGAGTAAACAAAAGTTACCCAGCACAAATTTTACTCTGTACTACTGGTGAGTCTTGACAATTGTCATTTTACCATTGTATTAAGAATATTGAAAGATACCATTACTCAGTGGGGTTTTCTACTCGTATTTTATGTTTTCCAGGTACAAAATGACAGAACCATCTACACCTACTCCTTGTTCTCATTACTTGCGGGAAGGGGATATCAATATTGGCTGCTGGTTTAACTCATCAAATGTCAAAACCTTTTCTGAAATCAGTATTAAGATAAACAGTACCGACCAGGAATATACAACCAAGATTCAGAACTTGCAGGATTTAGGTGATCACATAACTTTACAATTATTGCTAATGATAATGTAACAGAACATGTCAAAATAACACTTTAGCAACCACTGTATGTGAGATTGGGGGGTCGGGGTAATTTCAACCTTTTTATGCCACTTTTCAAATAATTTTGCCACTTTTTAGTGACTTTTTCCGACAGCGACTTTTTCTACAGTTAATTAGTTAATTATTTTGCCACTTTGATAAATACCTCCTTAGTATTAATATAGCACTAGCAGCACTCAAAGAACAGTTACCCATTCACCAAGGTCCCTGCTACAGTAGTGCTTCCAAACAAATCACAGGAAGAACATACAGGGGCGGTATACTTAATATATTCCATTTTGTATTTTTAATTACAAAGAAACAGAAAAGGATGAGCCTTTTAGATCAGTTTCTCTGTTGGGCCCAAGATGCCTCTCCCTCAGTCAGGAGACTAAAGAAAGGGGCAACAAATGAACTTGGGTAATCCAGATAAAGTATCTCAGGGGATGACCACTACCCATCTCTCTCTAAGCCAGCATGCAACAAATAACCCCTTCCTCACTGCTTTTATTTTATCAGTTAGAAAGGGTCTTGTTGATTTTACAATCTATCCGTGTCTACAAATCAAGATTTATAATAGATCTATATCAACAAGGCTAACATGCCGATTTGGAGATCAAGCAGGGGGAAAAAGAAAATGTTGTTGATTTTTGGAGGAATCATTCGTCCACTGTATTTTCTGTCTTGAACTCATCCTAATGATTACAAATCCCAAAACAATGTGTTATTTATCCCAAATGACACCCATTACTCTCTGACTTGCATTGTACCCATTCTTTCAGTGAAGCTAGAACCTCCATATGACCTGCGCGTCACAAACATCAGTAGCCTGGAACTGCTCCTGAAGTGGAATGTATCTTATGGTGAATTCACGCCTTATTGCATTGAGTACCAAGTGCAGCATCGAAAACTGGCTAGTGGCTCCTCAATGGTATTTTAAACAATATGTATTGAGTTGTATATTTTCCTCAAATTTATAATTAAAGTAAATTATATATATTTTTAATTAATTTGAATTCCACATTGTGTCACAATCATTTTGCCTTAGCAGTGCAGTGCAGTGCAATGGCTCAGTGGGCAGTGTGGTGGCTCAGTGTTTATCACTGGTGCCTTGCAGAGATGAGGTCCAAGGTTCAATTTTACCCTGGACTTCATTTGGATGGAATTTGTATGTTCTCCCTGCACTTGCATGGGTTTCCTCCCTCAATCCAAAAACTAAGTGAATTGGATCACAAAAAAAATACATATCATTGACCAACTTCTATGACATAATTACCATTTATGCATCCTTTAGAGTAGGTAATCATCCATCAAGATGCACAGACATCCGGGGGGTTATTCACTAAGGTGCAAATTTGACTGTCAAATTCACATAGCAAATCCACTACAATTTCCCCACTGTAAAGTCGCGATAATTTTTAATGTTAAGATTGCAACAATTTTCCCATAATAAAGTCATGACTGCGACAATAAGTTCATTATAAAGACGTGACTGCGACAGTAACATCCTATTGCGACTGTCTTTATCTGGCGAATTCGCACAATTCAAATTTTAGTGAATAACCCCCTCAGTCACACTAACTAAGGCCTAACAAAATTTACTAAAGTCAGAAACTTTTATTTTTTTACTTTTTTACCCATTTTTCATACCCGAAAAATGGGCAAAGAGGTACAGATGAAATACAGGCAAAAAATGTACAAAAAAGGTAATATAAATAAATAAATAAAATTATATATATATATATATATATATATATATATATATATATATATATATATCTCATTCTGACTTTAGTAAATTTTTCTCACGTTAAACAGAGAAAGAAGAACTAAGATAAAGGATACCCTAATATGTATCATTGCTGATAAGTTTAAATGAAGTAAGTAGCTTAGTAAAGATAGAAAAATATGTTATATAAATAAAAATGTGTTACTTTACTAGATTCAAGCCTAGTTTCAAGCCTACATCCACTTGACTTATCAAATTTAATTTACATTTTCCTTTTATATATATTTACAGGTTTGCAAACATTTGAAGGGGGTTATTCACTAAGGTGTGAATTTGACTGTCAAACTCTCAAACAGCGGATTCCCATAGCAAATCTGCTATAATTTCCCCATTGAAAAATCACGACAATTTTTAAAGTTAAGATTGTGACAATTTTCCCATAATAAAGTTGCAACTGCGACAATATTCTCATTATAAAGATGCGACTGTGACAGTAGCGGCCTATTGTGACTATCTTTTCTGGTGAACTCGCGCCTATACGCAACAATTAGGACTTTAGTGAATAATCCTCTTAATGCCAATGCAATGTTTCCCCATGATAATTACCAGCAGTAATAACATTTCTATTCAAGACATAACCCTCTTTTTTACTCACAAACTCTAATATCATTATTAAATCTTCCCACTCAGGTAAAGGTTGTTACTACCAACAGTTTTTCCTTGCCCAGCTATGACCCTGAATCAACCTATATATTTCATGTGAGGAGCAAACTGAACAACTTGTGTGCAAGCGCAATCAATTGGAGTGAATGGAGTGCAGGAGTCACCTGGGGTAGAAACGTCAGAAGTAAGTGGAGGAAATCTGAACTAATGTCACTCCTGAACTGGTGTTTCATTGTAAAAGAACACTTAGAACTTGTGGTAGAGTTTTGTTTAGGTCAGGGCCATACTGGTTACTTTGTAGCTGAGCTAGTTGCAACCAGGGTCATTATCGCCATAGTCAGATGATGGCAGCGCTGACATCAACTGCCTAATTTGGCACTTTACTCTAGTGAAGTAGACCTGGCAAATATGACACAATACACCTTGTCAGTTTTGCTAACGTGACAGACTGACACATGATGAATAGGCAAATTACCTGAGCACATGCATGCAAAGTGAAAGAGCTGTCATCAGTGTCCAAAATAGTCACAAATTCACCACTTTGCAGAGTTTGCTGAATACACAGAGATTGGGAAGTGGTGAATGAATGTGAATTTGGACCTTTTGTGTATAGAAAAATAAGATAATTAGCTTTAGAAATTGGGTTTTAAGGCACACTTCCTGTATATACTATTTGTAACGCACAATCGAAAATAATGTGACTGGGTGAGGTATGTTTAACAACATAGCTGCTGCTATCAGTAAAGATAAAAACATACAGAAAACATTCAAATTCATGAATTTGGGGGTAATTCACCAAACAGCGAACTTACCCTCCAGATCCTTCACATCAGTACGCATACCCGGTTATGCGCTCGCTGATGTCCTGCATGCGGACATCAGCGAACGCTTTAAAGGGATTCCAGACTCGTGAGGTGACTCGAGTAGAGCCTTGCGAGCTTCGCTGAGACTGGAATCCCTCTAAAGTATTCGCTGATGTCCGCGTTAAGGACATCAGCGAGCGCATAACCGGGTATGTGTACTGATGCAAACGATCCATAGGGTAAGTTCGCTGTTTGGTGAATTACCCCCTAAATCTTCAAAGACATTTTTGCAGGTGCTGTATTGGGAAAACTGCCATGCCCATCCAAATAGAAATTGTGATTTTTTGAGTTACTGGTCCTATAGTTATACATCATTTAATGTTTGTAGTTGTTTCAAAATTAGCTTCTACTCAAATTACAACATTGTTTTAAACCCTTTTTTATCATTCCTCTTTATGTTCCCACAAAATGATATACTGCTTAGATCAGGGGTGGCGATCCTTTTTGGCACTCCGTGGTCATCACGCCAGCGATGGGGGAGAAGCGCACACGCGTCGGGGGAGGAGAACTCCCCCGGCTCATGTGCGCTTCTTCAGTGTAGGCCACAGATCCAGCCTGAAAACTGTCAGATCGGGTCTACAGCCAGTACTGAAGGCAGGGTTTGGCGACGGCTCGCATGCCAACAGAGAGGGCTCTGCGTGTCATAGGTTCACCATCCATGGCTTAGATAAATTCAACTGATTCATAGCATTATCCAAACTAAACGTATAAATGCAATTTGACTCTTTCTTTTACTGTTTATTAAAATAATGTGATGTCACATTCATGGCCTCATTATGTCATGTGACATTTTTCCTTATTTATCACTCAGGACAAATAAAGCTTAATTAAATTCTAATTTCTAATATCATTCTTTCTTATCAGCCGATTCACAATTAGTTACCAGCAGTCCAGTGTCCGTCATTTGGTCTAAGCTTGTGATATCTCTTTTATTATCGTTTTTGTTCATTATTCTCCTGGTGTGTTTTATCCGTATGGAGAGGTAAGTTTCCAAGTCAGGTACTAAATAGTTTAAGTGATACATATGATTCTGTCTACAATACAGTATGTTTCTCTTCCCCATTATTCTACCTTGTATACATGTGTGTAGGCATTTATATTTTTATTAATAAACTGTCACTAGAGGATTCAGCATTGTAGGTACAATTCTGATACAGACATGGGAAGAGTGCTGAACATAGTACAAGGGAAGTAAATTACAAGCATGTAATTATGTAGATACACCACTCTAAGTTCCAGGCAGTGATTGTAACAAGAGAATGGAGGACCCTGACCTGTACAGCTTACAATCTAAATGGAGACTACATAGAGTTATCTCCCAGTTGTCTGCCATCTCTGTTTTTATTTGAGGCCCTTTGCTATCTTTACTTTTGTTGGATTTAGATCAAATTCTTTCATTCCTAATCAAAAAAATTAAAGAAAAGAAATATATATATATATATATATCTGGGGTATTTCAATGAATAACTGAAAAGAAAAATCAGTTCAAAGGTCCTACTTTCCATATCATGTTTAATTATTTGGCAATGTTTTTTTCCTGCCTCTGTCACCCAATCTGCTATTGCATGTAGTCCATCCTAATTGCTTGAACCTTCTCATTTACCCCCCTCAGGATCTGGGTGATTTTTGTTCCTCGGATTCCAAATCCCGGTAAAAGTTTTGAAGAACTTTTCATCATGTATAAAGGAAACTTCCAGGTGAGTTTTTCAGAGAAAAGGGACTTTTTGGAAAGTTTCACTGAAATGTAAACAAACATAAAAAGGCTAGGTTTGCCCCTGGCCCTGGCTGGATTTAGGGTGGGAGGTGCAGGGCCGGTTCTACCTATGGGCGATATGGGCGATGTGGGCGATGGCACAGGGTGCAATCTATCTGAGGGGCGCTGTCGCCCACATCGCCCATCGGTAGAAACTTGACCTCCCTGCGCGCCCCCCCTGCCCCGCAACACCCCCCCCCCTTGCCCGCGCCCTCCACTCACCTCCGACAGCATTTCAGCGATGCACCCTCTCTGATGAGGTAAGTTGAATGCGACGGAGCTTCCTTCTGCTTCAGGTCTTGTCGGCTGTATTCGGCAGCTGCCGGCAAGACCAGAACATAAACAGAGCCCTGTGCGATCACACAGGTCATACACCCCAAGGCAGGGGAGGACAAAGTTTTCAAGTATTGGGCCGGTTTATTAATTTTCAACTATGCAGTGGGCCAGTAACATACCCAACATGGCGACCCTACCTTTCACAATACTACACAGCCCCACAGTACTCCCCATAACCCCCCTCCCTACTCTATGATATCCCCACAACCCCTTTCCCTACTCCATGATACCCCCACAACCCCCTTCCCTACTCCATGTCCTCTGAAGGGGAGGTGCTATCTTAGTGCTCCCTCCTCCTTTTCCCTGTCCCTACCCACCTCTTCTGTGGCCTAGCTCTGTCTTATGCAGAGCTCAGTGCTACAGTGTTCCTTTCTCCAGCGGTGTTTCACTTCCTGTGAGATGATCATAGGAAGATAAAATCATTGCCAGAGAGAGGAACGCTGTACTGCAATCAGTGCACACAAAGATAGCACCCCGTCTCCTATCACCCTTGGTTTGGCCTTGTTTGGCAGACAGGCTGGGCAAAAGACATCCCTACATAATATGGACATTATCTAATACAGGGGTGGGCAAACTGCAGCCCACATCTGGCCCTCCAAACGTCTCTGACCGGCCCACGTGAGGATGTAAAAATGGGGGAGGGGGGCACGGACAACCTCCTTAGGCATGCTAAACACGCCCCTTCCAATCCTCTGAAGCCATCTGGGCCATTCACGCGCCCTTATGGCGAAAATAATTGCCCACCCCTGATCTATTAAGATATTAAATTCTTTCTTCCAGGAATGGACTGGAGTCTCCAAGGAGATTGTGGAGAGTTTAAAACATAATTATACTGAGCCCCTGTGCATTGTCACTGAAGAAACTGAATGCATTGGAGCAGATATCAAAAACCTCACATCCATCTGAGCCAGAGAAGTTGAGAAACTGGGATTTGCATGTTAAACAGTTAAAAACAGATTTATGTAGAAAGGATCAAGGCTATTTGTAGTATTCCAGACCACTGAACATGGCTATTTGGTTGACAGTTGCATTGCAGTTGTGTGTTTGTGCAGCAAGTTAATAAATGTGGGGATATAAACTACAGCTCATCAGTTGCTGATGCTTGAAGCCATGGTATATCCATATTGGGGAGGGGGGGGGGGGGAATATATCAAGTGGCAAAATTACTTTGCGTCCATTTTGCCCCATCTGCGCCTGTTTTTTAGTTTTGCGAAAATCAGTGTTTAAGACCAGGTGCACTTGATTTCTGAAGGTTAGAATGATTTTATGACCTGTTATAAGAAATAAAATTATGGCCAGTAAAAAATGTCAGCAATTCCTATACTTTTTTTTTTTAACGCTGACTGGTTTGTGTGAAGAACGTTAGCAATTACCATTTGTGCACGGATATTGCCAACATTTTGCTAATATTTGGGCACAAATAGAAATTGATATATATATATATTTTTTTTTTTTTACCACAAAGCAATAATTATTGTAAAAAAAAAAAAAAAGGATGCAAATTGCTAATGTTTTTACACAAAATACAAGTTAGCATTAGATGCACTTTTATTGGTAAATAGCTGTTATTTTTACCATGACGATAACACCACTTGATACATTTTCCCCATTAAGGGGGTAATTCAGCAATGTGTGTAGTGAGCTCTGGATCCTTCGCATCAATTCGCACAGACTGTTATGCGCTCGCTGATGTCCTGCACGTGGACATCAGTGAATGCTTTAAAAGGATTCCAGCATCAGCGAGACCACTCAAGTCGCCTCGCCAAGACAGGAATCCCTTTAAAGCGTTCGCTGATGTCTGCGTGCAGGACATCAGCGAGTATATAACACCATTTGCGAAGTGAGCCAAAGGATTCGGAGCTCACTTCGCTGAATGGTGAATTCCCCCCTTAATTTACTTTTTGTTGTGGGATTTTATATTTTAAATCTTTTGCTTATTCCAAATAGTTTAAAATGTTTTCACTGTTCCACCCATGAAACTGCAAAAAAAAAAAAAAAAAAATAGATTGTATTTTATATAAAACATACAATTTGTCAAAATGACACAAAATATACAAATTGCTTTAACCGTTTATAAATATGGATTTTAGTGGAGGGAACTGCATAGACTGTATAATGATTACTGTTATAATTATTGTATATTGATTACTGTTTCCTGTTCTATAAATACTGCTCATTTATTCATCACTATATTCAAGTTTTTACAAACTCAGCATATAATGTATTAATGCTCAAGACATGATTTGTTAATCAGCCAAAAATAGCAAAACATTGCCAAAAACTAAAAAGTGGCACCAGTTTATATTGAGGGAATATATACATGATAATTAAAGTGGAGCCAAATTGGAAGAGGAAACAGACTGAGTAAGGTGGAGGTATGTACCTGGTCTGAACGAGCTTCCAGCTAAGAATGGTGCTCATCTAATTTCACAGCCTTCTAATCTAATAGGTAATGTTATAAACATTAAAGGAACAGTCTGGGCAAAATTGGAAAAAATGTATACGTTAATAAATACGAATTACTAACTTTTATTACATGCATTTTATTTTCAATTTTGCCCCTAAAATGAAAAATCTTACCTGTTTAGAAGTACTATGTAGCACTTCCATGTTTATGACTCTATCTTCATCTGCGCCGCCAACTCTAAGGTGTCCTGGAGCTGAAACTCTTCACAGCCGCGATCCTCTCCTTTCAGTGTGCAGCCCAGCACCGGTATCTCCTAATAGTCACATGGGAGAGCGCTGCATCATCAGGGGGAGCAGGGTTGATGATGCGCAGCTCTCCCATGTGACTATTAGGAGATGCCGGTGCTGGGCTGCACACTGAAAGGAGAAGATCGTGGCTGTGAAGAGTTCCTGCTCCAGGACACCTTAGAGTTGGTGGCGCAGATGAAGATGGAGTCATAAACATGGAAGTGCTACATAGTACTTCTAAACAGGTAAGATTTTTCATTTTAGGGACAAAATTGAAAATAAAATGCATTTAATAAAATTTAGTAATTCGTATTTACTAACATATACATTTTTTTCAATTTTGCCCAAACTGTTCCTTTAACCCTTTAACTACCAGCCGATTTTTTTTTTTGTTCACCACTTATTCCC
>WMED01021025.1:0-12013 GCA_019650415.1 Pipa parva
ATCAACATTGCAGGAAAATAGGCTAAACTGGATGGACTTGTGTCTTTTTTCAGCCTTATATAAACTAAACTAAGTATACAGACAATTTGCTGAGACATTCATATTTAACTCACATGCTGTCCATTTCCTTCTGATCCTCCTTGAGATGGTTCTGCTCCTTCATTGAAGTCCAGCTGTGTTTAATTAAACTGCTTGGACTTGATTAGAAAAGGCACACACCTGTCTATATAAGACCTCACAGTCACAGTGCATGTCAGAGCACATGAGAATCATGAAGTCTAAGGAACTGCCCAAGGAGCTCAGAGACAAAACTGTGACAAGGCACAGATCTGGCCAAGGTTACGAAAGAATTTCTGCAGCATTCAAGGTTCCTAAGAGCACAGTGGCCTCCATAATCCTAAAATGGAAGAAGTTTGGGAGGATCACATCTCTTTGACCAGGCTGTCCAGCCAAACTAAGCAATCGTGGGAGAAGAGCCTTGGTAAAAGAGAGAGGTAAAGAAGAACCCAAAGGTCACTGTGGCTGAGCTCCAGAGATGCAGTAGGGAGATGGGAGAAAGTTGCATAAAGTCAACTATCACAACAGCCCTCCACCAGTTGGGGCTTTATGGCAGAGTGTGCCAATGGAAGCCTCTCCTCAGTACAAGACATATTAAAGCCTGCACACATGAAGGACTCCCAGACTATGAGAAATAAGATTCTCTGGCCTGATGAGACGAAGATTGAACTTTTTGGTGTTAATTCTAAGTGGTTCACCTTCCAACAAGACAAATGACCCTAAGCACGCAGATAAAAATAACAAAGCAGTGGCTTCAGAACAACTCTGTGCCCATTCTTGACTGGCCCAGCCGAGCCCTGACCTAAACCCAATTGAGCATTTCTGAAGAGACTAGAAAATGGCTGTCCATCAACGTTCACCATCCAACCTGAGGAAACTGGAGAGGATCTGCAAGGAAGAATGGCAGAGGATCCCCAAATCCAGGTGTGAAAAACTTTTGGCTTTACTAGCTCAAAACGGTGCTTCTACTCAATACTGATCAGAGAGTCTGAATGCGTAAAGAAGAACTAAAGGTATCTACACACAAATATATAAGTAGTACACCTATCTGCCTCCTAAACTGTTATTTTAAGAAATCCAGAATCACTCTCTAGTCTCTGCACTGTCCCACTGGAGTTTGCACAGTTCTGCACACTGACAGCAGCCATTTTGACTACATTAAGCATGCTAATCCTGACCTGTGAC
Source organism: Pipa parva (assembly GCA_019650415.1). Taxonomy (NCBI): domain Eukaryota; kingdom Metazoa; phylum Chordata; class Amphibia; order Anura; family Pipidae; genus Pipa; species Pipa parva. The sequence continues at coordinate 1,243 of WMED01021025.1, forward strand.
ATCACTGCAGAAGTTCTGGCAGGAAGCTACAGCTTATCAGCTTCACGCTTCCTGTAATTGCTACACTCTGCCAGTAGTTTCACTTTGATAAGTGGTAAAGGGCTTACAGCAGCAAACAAGAAAAATGTTTTTTATCATCATTTTATAAATAGGCAAATTACTTTTAACTTAGAAGGGACACCTAATTTACTATATTAAATGATAGTGTAATATAAATTAGCACCGTAAAAATAAAAGATAAGATAAGCCTTTATTTGTCCCACAATGGGGAAATCTGGACACTTCCTGTGCGCCACGGGAGTGGCAGCACGTCTCAACAGCTCCGCTCAAGACTGAGCTTTTTCACTATAAAAAGGTATAATGCAAAAAATAAGTTATAAAGATATTACTATTATTAATACAATATCCTCAAATGTTTTGTTTAGGTTGTAAATTAAGATGATAAATGAACTGTGTTAATGATTAATTTATTGCATTTATTTACCGTGTATCTTTATGCATAGTTCAGTGTTAGTGAGGTTGCACTGCATAGGTTCAGCACTAGTGAGGTTGTACTGAACTATGCAGTGCAAATTCACTAGGGCTGAACACTGCACAGACTATACACAGTAAATAAAGGCAATAAATTAATTGATTAACCTGAATCTTTATAACCTAAACAATTGAGGATATTATATATTACATCTTTATGTTTATTTTTTTGTTTTGTACCTTTTAATATTCCAGTGCTTTTTTTAAGTTGGACTGGATTTTCTCTGTATAGAGAGCCTGCTCTATCGTATTGCAAAGCTCTGGGTTACTGAAGTAGTGTGGAAAGCAAGTGGGCAGGTCCTAGGGCAACACCGCATCACTTCCTCTAATGACTGGAGCTTCCTGCCTCTTCTTAGCTCCCAGTCATTCTTAGACTGGGGTACTGCGCTGCGGTCATCGACCACTGCCTCTGAGGAGATCAGGGAAGAGGTGGTCAGTTAGTTCCTGATGCTGTTTAAATGAAAATGAAAACTTAAAATCTGGAATCAGCTCATGATTCCTATGTTTTTAATGGTGATGAAACAAAGAGTGAAAAATGTAAAGCTGTTTGAATACTTTCCGTACCCACTGTATAACTGCACACATTACATACAGTATAAAACTCCTAAGCCAATTGCTGATACCAATAGTAAAAAAAAGAGAGCTGACATCTGAAGAGAGCTGACATTTTTCTCCCCTGCTCTCCCCCCTCCTCTTTCTGTTCTGCAAGTCAGGCAACATAAGAAAAAGCTGCCTGACTGCTATTGGTCAAGCAGTGTGATGACCTTTTGGCAGCATAAATTAAGTTGGAATGCAGGAGATTACAGAGGGAAAGCTGACTTGTACAAAGTAGTAAGTAGGGCAAAAATGTCCTTTTCATGGAAAACTGGCCAGTATACGTCACACACACACACACATTTCCTGGTGCAGGAGTATATCAGTGCTGCCTACTCAATCATTCTGCATCACATGAAATAACTACTGGGGAGAAACACTTCTCACTAAGGTATAGTACTGTATATGTATTCTGACAATAGTTCCCATTTAAAGGTGCCCCATTCTATATCACATTTCCCAATGCAATTGTCAAATTATTTAGATTTAAACCAGTTCAACATAGTTTAGTGGGCCACTCTAAAAATGTTTTAATTCCCAGTCCTGAGGTGTCATATACCCTTTAATAGATCCCCATTACAGTCCAGAAGAAGACCTGCTAGGGATCTGATTGGAGGAGCTATGTCAATCATCATTTAGCCTCTCCTATCCCAACTCAGGAAAGAAGAGTCAAGCTGACAAGGAAGATAACAGAGAGAAACACTGTATAAAAGTACATTTGTTTAAAATACATTTATAATTACAAAAACGTTTATTTCATTAGAACAACCTAAATTAGTATTAGTTTTGAATTGACCAGTGCACTTAAAAGAGCAGTACAACCATCTAATACATTTTATTGTTAAGAAAATAAAATCAAAGAGCATCAATTGAAACCTGAAGAAAAGAATGCATTACAGGTTGAGCAACAGCTCATGTAGATCTTACCTTCATGCAGTGTAAAAGCCAGCCAGTAGTTAAGCCGCAGGAACGGAGTGTCATCTTTGATGCAATTGATATAATGCAGCAATAGAGGATTTTTTAAAACAGAGCCCATCTGAGCTGGAAGCTAGGAAAAATGAAAGAAATAAACTATTTATGATGAATTCAACAAAAATTGGAATTTTTATTCCCCATAAAAGTCCTTTCTAAACAAATTATTGAGGATACAGGCAAGACATCTGAGGTAAAGCTCCCTTCTCTGAAGGAGGTACGACACTAGAAAAGGAGAGCACAGGACACCTACCCAAGGCCCCTTCCCGCACTTTTCTTCTAGTGTCCTGTCTACAGGAACAGGACAGCTTTTCTTCAGAGATCTTGATCTATTACTGTTCTTCAGTCATTATTTTAAGAGAATGTTGACACAGGGAGCTTTATTATTGTGGAAAGACTTTAGTTCCACCCCTCCCTCCCATCAGCTCCTTTCAAGGGTTCTTCCCTAGCAAGTTCCATAAAAGCACTAGATATTCTTTACCCTCTCTTCCTGGGGCTAAAATCTATTGTTTGCTCATTTAACACACTTTGTTATTTCAAACATTGACAGCAATAAACATGTTTCATAATGGTTGAACAACTTTGATATTAAATATGGCTTACTGCTCCTTATATGCAAGGAGACCTCCAAAAGATTTGAGTTACATCTTTTTATATTTCTCATATGTAAGAATAGCTGGTTTGCTACTGTTTCCTATAGAACATGCATAAGAACAAAATTTGATAGTGGGGGTAACAAGCATGCAGGTGTTCTCGGGGTTTAGCCAGTACCTCAAGTTGATGAATGTTCTCCAGTAGCTGCGAGAAAGTCTGTAGTCTCTCCACAGGAAAAGTCTTATCACTGAAGATTGTGCTGTCTAAGGCCATGGTACTTTTTTCCAAAACAGAGCTACAAGCTGGTGGAAAAGGATTGCTGTTCCACTTCTGGGAAAAATAATCAATACCATGGTTTCACACAAGTTCTTATACTTTACTTCTAGAAACACCAACCAAGCCACTACTCGTTAAATGTAGTATCTGATCTAGTTAATTATAGTTTGACACTCATTTTTATATTTACTGATAGCCGTCATGTGTTATTTAGATGCCTCTTATCACCACATATTCAGGAAGTGCTCCAGAAGGCCTAATATTAAAGCTAAATAGCTAATCGACATACTTTGAAGACAAATTTATAATTTTCTGAAGCATAGACTGGATATATAATTTGGGGCATTTTCTTTTTTTATGTTATTGTTCAACAACAATTTTACTGTAGGGTACAACAGCCCACCATAACATGGAGCATGTGGTAATGTTCTTCTAGATTTTGGCTTCTTTCCCAGGTTCTTCTTGCTGCAATACAATATGTACAACAGCCAATAATAAGGGCCCTGATTGGCTGTAGTTGCCTCAGAGCTCTGATAACCAACATAAACTAACAATGACTAGTATACACATAGGTTGTTTCCCTTATTTTGCAGACACACAAACCAATTTGGCCCTATTTTACATTGTGCAGACTGATCAAAAGGGGCATTCTAGCCAAAACATGTTATGGAAGCATAAAGTATTTGGTGGCAAGTTTACCATGTTCCTGTGCTGTGTCTTTTGTTATATAAACTTGAGATACAGCTTATACTATTAAAAAAAACAAATGCATTCTTTTATGTATTTATATATATATATTATATATATATATATGAAAATTATGTTGGAGGCACAACACCTCTCATATCACCCTTTTATTTAAGGATTTCCAGTCATAATTGATACATTTCCTAATTCACCCTAGTGAAAATGAAAAGTTATGTTTTAAGTGATCACTGAACTGTACACCAACAGAAAATGGTCAAACAAGACCCAACCTCCTAAAACATTCATGGGATTATTCTCTAAAATACGAATTTGATTGTCGAATTCTCAAACGGTAGATTCCCATAGCAAATCGACAACTGCAACAATTCTCCCATTGTAAAGTCGAGATTGTGACAATATTTCCATAGTAAAGTTGCGACTGTCTTTAGCTGGCAAACTCACACCTTTACACAACAAGTTGGAATTTAGAGAATAACCCCCAACTCTTCTCAATCTCTCATATAAGTAGATGCACAAACTGCAGACAATGGGTAAATAACCCTGGCTATAGCAGTAGAGTCCTACAAATCTTTGGACTTAAATTAAGAACACATTAATAATGGATAGGATGTTTAGCTTTTGAACTGATAAAAATAGGACTTGCACATCAATCCCAACATTATGGTTTGCCAACTCCTTATATTTTCCATTCTCCAACCTGCTTAAGAGATTTTATTTTTATATAATCTCAAGTTAGGTGGCGTTAAATGATGATTGACGTTATAGCTCCGCCAATCAAATCCCTGCTAGATTGTGATTTAAGGGATCTGATTGGAGGAGTTATAATGTCAATCATTCTTTTAACCACATCCAGCTCAACTTGACAATCTCAAGACGGGCATCGGAGCAGAAAAGTAGTAGGGAGTTTGATTCTTTTACTACAGTCTTAGTTAAATGCTTTCAGCATTCAGCAACTCCCTGCTTTGGTTTTCAAATATATATGGAACTAACTGTAATACTATGTATTGTATGGATCGGACAGATCACTTTAAGCAGATAAAGGGCCTGGAGTGCTTGCATTTGGAAGATTTTGCTGTGAAGAAAATATGCAGTCAAAAGAACTCTCCATGCAGGTGAAACAAGCCATCCTTAAGCGGCGAAAACAGAAAAAACCCATCCTAGAAATTGCTACAATATTAAGAGTGGCAAAATCTACAGTTGGCTACATCCTGAGAAAGAAACCACTCGTGAACTCATCAATGCAAAAAGACCTGGATGCCCACAGAAGACAACAGTAGTGGATAACCGCGGAATAAATTTCCATGGTGAAGAGAAGCCCCTTCACAACAGCCAACTAAGTGAACAACACTCTCCAGGATGTAGGTGTATCAATATACAAATCTACCATAAAGAGAAGACTGCATGAATGTAAATACAGAGGGTTCACTGGACGGTGCAAGCCACTCATAAGCCTCAACAATAAAAAGGCTAGATTGGATTTTGCTAAAAAAACATCTAAGAAAAGCCAGCATAGGTCTGGAAGAACATTCTTTGGACAGATGATACCAAAATCAACCTCTACCAGATTGATGGAAAGAAAAAAGTATGGTGAAGGTGTAGTACAGCTCATGATGCAAAGCATACCACATCATCTATAAATCACAGTGGAGGCAGTGTGGTGGCTTAGGCATGCATGGCTGCCAGTGGCATTGGGTCACTAGTGTTGATTGATGATATAACACAGGACAAAAGCAGCCTGATGAATTCTGAAGTATTTAGAGACATACTGTGTGCTCAAATCCAGCCAAACTGATTGGTCAGTGTTTCATAATACAGATGGACAATGACCCAACACATAAAGCCAAAGCAACCCAGGAGATTATTAAAGAAAAGAAGTGAAATATTCTTGAATGTCCAAGTCAGTAAACCTGATCTCAATCCAATTAAACATGCATTTCACTTGTTAAAGACTAAGCTTCAGACAGAAAGGCCCATAAACAAACAGCAACAGAAACCTGCTGCAGTAAAGGCCTGGCTGAGCATTAGAAAGAAGTTAACACAGCGTCTGGTGATGTCCATGAGCTCAAGACTTCAGGCAGTCATTGCCAACAAAGGGTTTTCCACCAAGCTTTAGTAATTAACATTTTATTTACAATTGTCAGATTTCTTTTGAGCCCCTGAAATGAAGGGATTGTTGTTTAAAAATGCTTTAGTTCCACACATTTTTTATGCAATCATTTTGTTCAACCCACTGAATTAAAGCTGAAAGTCTGAGCTTCAACTGTATCTTTATTGTTTAGTTCAAAATTCATTGTGGTAACGTACAGAACCAAGATTAGAAAAATGTTTTCTCTGTCCAAATATATATGGACCTCACTTTATATGAATTTTGTGTAAAACATTACTTATTTTATAGAATAGATGTTTTAAATAGAATAGATGTTTTAAATAGCAACTTGGTCTGCTTCTGTTGGGAACACACACTATGGGAATTACTGGACCCCAAACATTTGGGCATATGATTCTTTACTTTTGACTTACCGAGTTTCAATAAATGTTGGGTCTGAAACAATTAACTGAATGATCTAATTAAATGTATAATTTGGCTTTTCCATAATAGAATTATGCCACTCACCCTTTTGCGAGATTGTGACTGCAAACATTCTTTTTCAGCAAGGGTTATCCTAAAGTCAATAGCAGGGTCTCCTGCATTTCTTCTCTCTACTGCTCTGAGCTCTGTCCTCCACAGCAAATGAGAACTCTTGAAATAAGACTGCAAAAAATATTGTATTATTTATAAATGTGTCATTTCTTCCATCACTCATATCCCTGCAATGTTTCTGTTAAGCTGGCCACAAAAGACTAATGACTGCATTAAGGTTCACTGAAAACTATCCCTGCTTCATCAATTTTTACCGGTTTGCCCAACAAGAGATGAGCAATGGTAATTTAATGCTAGACATTAAACATAACATTTACACAAACCCAATCAATTTGTCAAGCATTAAAGCAAACATCAGTTGATCACATTACCCTATATGCAGATCAATTTTTCAGTTCGAATCAATTGATCGCTTTTGGGGGAAAAGATAGTCTCTGTACGGCCAAGCTTTAGAAGCACTAAAATGTTATAACCCATTTTAGACTTACCTTAACTCTGCTGGGCAAAGTGAGCGAGACCAGCTCAGGGCAGAAGATCTTATATATAGAAAGTAGACCAAGGAGGTGAGGCTGCAGTCCCTGAGAAAAGAAAAAGAAAACCTTCATAATATTTTGGAAATTTTTGTGAAATTGAGTAATAAAATACTTAATATAAAAACAAATGTGCTGTTTTGTGATCAGAATCAGTGTTTATCATATGTATAGATGTCCACACTTCCCGATCTCTTGAAAACTCACACTCTAGCGAATAAGTAATAAAGAAAATGCCAACAGTGTAAAAAAAAAAAAAAAAAAAGTTTGATATAAATTGCAATATAATTTCTTTATTGCAGATCCCTTATCAGATATTCATTACTCCTTTGCACAAGAAGAGATCATTTTTGTTGCCTGTGGGTGCTTTTGTAAGTTTCAGTGACTCAATCTTAGTGAATTTCTTTACCAAAGCTGCTGCAATGATTTGAAACTAGCAATTTGGAATTGTGGAGCTTTTTGGCCATTTCAGTCTGTAATCATTTGTAGGTAATCCCTTCCTTGAAGCACCTGGACTGAGAAGATGCCATATGCTCTGGCAACCTCAGGCAAGAGTGAAAAACTGCTTACAACATGCTCCTCCTGTATTAAAAACAATGATTTCAGAAGAACCTTCTTTATGTTACCATGTCCTTAGCTACTGCATCAGGTAACAGATTGTTATATCCTCAGAGAGGCACGAAATTAGAGAATCGACCACAAGAGCAGTACTCCAGCAACTTGTGGACTCCTTCAGAATTTGATTCAAGGCCTCAAGGGAGTCTTTTACTAAGAAAAAAAAAAAAAAGTCTCCCCCAAAAGAACACCTGATAATTAACCTACAGAAGAGACAGATCAAACCTTCTATGAGGAAAGCACCTCCATAGAAAGAGTGGAGGTGAGACCTGAAGCAACAGCAAGAGGATTTCCTTTTCAAAGTGTGCCAGGCAGCCAAGCCAACCTCTAAAAGGATAAGGAAATTTTAGTGTGCCCAATCTGAAGCCTTGTTAGTGGGGGGCTGTGAGGCTAATGAAGGCCTAGAGTTTATCCTTAATTGGTGAAGTGGCATTGGAGCCCTAAGATAATTCTCTTGAAGAGAAAACATTCTCACAAAAAAACTTAGGGAACCCTGAGACATTATCTGCCCTTGGTAAAGAGTATTCAGATACCCAGGAGAAAACTGCAGTGGACAAAGGTTAAGGGTGGTGTGTGCCCACAGTGAATTAACACTCCACGGGCAGGCTGAAGGGGACCTAGAAGCACGGTATCAAGTTAAGGGAAGAATAGTTCCTTATTGGAGAGAGAGTCTTTCCTTCTAACAAAGGACAAACACTGCCATTGTTTATCCAAAGTGAGACATGACCTCCTATACAAAAAATGAAAAAGGAGGGAAGAGGAGTTCTTTCAGATGGCAGCAAGACATTGGGGTGGACAGGCAGATGCCTCAGATTACACCCTGTTCCTTATCCCACCCCATCTGTCAGATGAGAGCCTGATTAAAATAAAGAAAATTCTAAAACAAAAAAAAAAGATGCTCCTGACCTGCATAGTGAATCACAATAGAAAAGCTGTCTTACTGTGCGAGGGGGCTTACCTTTAGACCTTAGTCTACAGTTCTGTTAGAGGAAGGAAAGTGTCAGTTTTTTCAAGTGCCCTGCCCCCTGGGAGGGGTGACCCTTACACCATGGGTATCTGGACAAGAGAAAACAGATATAGGAAGGCAAAAATCAGATACCTTTTTATTCTGCAACTCCAGCAGTTTACGAACTCTGTATGGTCTCACTGGAAAGGAAAGAAAAACAATTTAGGAGTTTTATTTTTTTAATTAGCACACAACAGAAAAGGAGCACTTTTAAATAAAACTGTTTTAATTCCTTTATGCATCCAACACCAAACTATACAAACAAGCCTTTTAAGCTGCTCAAAACATTTTTTCTTACTTATGTGTACATAACCCAGAGTCAATTTGCAACCGTTCTCTGTGTCAATTCAACTTGTTGGATGGCTTTACAGAATGTTGAAAAATCTAGTCCCATCAATAGGATTATATCACCACTAATCCTTAGTCAAACACAATGCACTGAACAACAATCACATGTCCATCTGCCACTAACTGTATGACTGTACATTAACGTTTTGATGTAACCAGGAAAAAATACTGTTTCATTAAAACATAGGATATTAGGCTACCAGTCTACAGCAAGAACATTTCATAAAACAAGTGGTATAGGTGCTCACAACTAAATAAAGAATATTTATTTGAAGTTTATTAATAGAGAGTAAGCATATTTACCATCAAAGAACCCTACATTTTAACATAATTCCTTCACCAACCTTACTAAATAGCAGTAAAATAAAAAAAGTCAAGAACACTCACCATTATCCTTCTTGGTGAGCAAGTACAACAGATGGCATATATAGGGACACTGTGGACAAAATATTCATATTTTCTACAGATTCTTATAATTTGCCAATAACAAAATATTACTATGGATTTTAGCCCAAATGCCCTGGTCTGCAAAACCATAAATAAGAATGTAGAATATCTTTCTTGTCTAATAAATAAATACTTCTAATTGAATCTACTTATTTCTCTGTGCATGCTAAAGACCCTGTAAGGCTTTTGCTATCTTTGCGTGTAAGGAAATAGAAATTCCCGACTACTGGGAATTTGAGGAGTAGCTAGCTCCCATCAGACACAAATAGTTTTCTGTAGAGAAAAACCATAGACATTTGTGTCAATCATGAACTTCACAGACCTAAGCAGTTTCGCTCTGTGGAAAACATATGCATTTGTACATGTCAATCATTGCTTTACACTAAATATACGCTGTTAGAAATTCAGTTAAATCATATATGTATATTTATTATGTACATAGAGTGTGTTTGCAAAAATATATTGATTGTAGCATGTACAGTGGGTACGGAAAGCATTCAGACCCCTTTACATTTTTCACTCTTTGTTTCATTGCAGCCATTTCGTAAGATCAAAAAAGTTTTTTGTTTTTTTTAATGCTCATTAATGTATACTCTGCACCCCATCTTGAAAGGAAAAAAGTAGATATTTTTGAAAATTTATGAAAGAAAAACTGAAATATCACATGGTCATAAGTATTCAGACCCTTTGCTGTGACGCTCATATTTAACTCACATGCTGTCCATTTCCTTCTAATCCTCCTTGAGATGGTTCTGCTCCTTCATTGGAGTCCAGCTGTGTTTAATTAAACTGATTGGACTTGATTAGGAAAGGCACACACCTGTCTATTTAAGACCTCACAGTCACAGTGCATGTCGGAGCACATGAGAATCCTGAGGTCTATGGAACTGCCCAAGGAGCTCACAGACAGAATTATGGTAAGGCACAGATCTGGCCAAGGTTACAATAGAATTTTTGCAGCACTCAAGGTTCCTAAAAGCACAGTGGACACCATAATCAATCCTTAAATGGAAGAAGTTTGGGATGACCACAACTTTTCCTCGACCTGGCCGTCCAGCCAAACTAAGCAATCATGGGAGAAGAGCCTTGGGGAGAGAGGTAAAGGAGAACCCTAATATCACTGTTGCTGAGCTCCAGAGATGCAATAGGGAGCTCAGCAAAGGATAATACTGTGTATATAAAGCTTTTAAAGGCACAGTATCATCCTTTGCTCAACTTTACTCCCTGAAGAAGCCAGTAACGGCGAAATGCGTAGGAGATTTGTTTTTTATTTAACTATCTTTTTATTATTATCTTCTTGTACTTCTTTACTATTAAAAAAAATTTAAACTTTCACTCGTATACGAGTTTTTGGGAGAATCTATCCCCACAACGCACCCGAGTGTGCTACGGAACCCGTGTGAAACCAGCATCAGAGAATGGTTGGGATTACACCTAAATAATCCAATGCTGTAAACCAAACATAGAAAAAGTGAGTAGATTTACATTTTCTAGAAAAATGGAGTAAGC
>WMED01021027.1:0-11332 GCA_019650415.1 Pipa parva
AGCTGCTGGTGAGTAGAAAGTCTTTAGAAAGTCTTTGCTTTATATTAACATGGCTACACAAGTACCACACAGGCAACATAAAAAGCAGTGTCTGAAGGTGAAAATGGTTCATTGCCCGGCACATAAAAAGGTCTCCAGCTGGAGTGTACTCCATTACAAAGCAACAATGTGATGGGGTTTAAAAATACCATACAGAGTAAGTAAGAATGGGTGTTGAATTCTACTAGCTGTTTCCCATATCCGCTTCTCTCTAAAGTGACTGTTAAAATTGTTGGTAATGATAGCTGTCGCCTTACTAATGGCCTTTAAGGAAAATAATGCTCCAGGTAATTTATATTCAGCACAAAATATCTTCTCATATGCTCCTCTGCCAATCACACAGGAGGTTAACATGCTTAAGCATAAGGTAGAATGGCTGTTAATTCTTAGCTGGCTTATGTTAGTCCTGAATATCCTGGAAACACCTGTGTTTACCAGTTTTATTGCAAGTATGTCACATAAAGAGTTAAAAGACCAGTTGCACTTTCCTTCACACTTATGATGGACACCAACCATGGGCATTTTTGAGAGTGGTTAAGTCCACCACAATCCGTGGCCTCAGATCTGTGAAGATTAAGCTATAAGGACTACTCCAGATGTGCCCCATCCATCCTGCTCTATCTGTCTAATGGATGGCCAGTGGTGATGACATAATGATGTCATAGCGCTGTTCCCTCTTAAAACTTTTTCTGCAGACACTTATGCAGCCTTAAAAATCTGTCAGATCAGACATATCAAAATGTAACAAATCTTTAAATTGATGAAAAGACCCCACATGTGTTAGTATAACTTTAAGCCAATTGTGCCATAAAATATCTGTTTATTGCAACCCCCAGAGTCTAACTAAAAGGCTCAAAAGTAATGACCCTCTGTTAATTAGCCTTACTTAGATTAGCTTAATTACACAGACACAACAAGTATTTTACCTTACCTAGTGCCGCATATCCATCCTTAATATGTCAGACAGGGCAAGCAGTACATAGACTCCATTTTGTGATTTCCGTCCATCCCACTTGTCTGTGCCTAAGACATTGCTTGCTTCTGAGCATGCTTCTAACTTCTAACCCAGACAACTAAAGTATCATGTACTGTGGCTTTGTATTAATCATCTAGGGACTGGGACAAAATCGGTTGATTAGAAAGTCAGGTTACAATTGTCAAATAAATCTAACTTTGCACAAAGATCACTAATTTATCTTGCACAGTGGAATGTTACTTGATCATCATTTAGGGCCTTCTTGACTAAAGTCCAAATAGTTGCATAGAGCTATAAATTCACATAACATTCATTTATTGACTCAAAGTGGTGAATACAGACAACTATGATAGTTGAGATCTTACAGAGCACTTTGCATTATTTTGCATACAAGTGCACAGGTACTTTCATAATTGACTAAGATGCAGAGCGTGTTGAAGCTTTGAATGCGACTGGGTGTACTGCTCTGAGTTCACCTGTTTGACTTCACCACTTCAAACTGGGGAAGTGGGGGATTGATGTCAGGGTTCCAATGTTGCATAAAGCAACTATTCATTCAAAAGTGACAATGGCGACTGTGATTATATGACATGATCTAGGCATAAGGTGACATAGAAATAGAGTATTTACAGAATACAGTTAGTGGGATATGATGAGACTGACATCACTGCCCTTCACTTGTTGAATTTACCTCATTCTGCATGACTTCTCATCCTACTTCTATCCACCTGACTATACCACACTTCACATCCAACAGCATCTGCCGCTATATGCCTGTTCAACAAGCGTATTCTCCACTTAGTCAATACTGAGAAGTGAATTAATCTCTATTTTGGAGACTCAAATTTGTAGCGAGGTGAATTCACCCTTTAAGTCAATAAAGCTCTTAATTGGGACAGTGAGTAAGAGAGCTCTGTTTGCAATTTAAAATTTTCATATTATGTATTTTGCCGCAGGCCTAGTTACTAATCCACTCTGATGTATACTGTGTATTGCAATGGTTTTCTATCCAGCTGTGCAGTGTATAACCAAGAAAACATCTGATCAGTCCTGAATTATGGGTATTTTGTAGATATTGCTAATAAAGGCATGGTATTACAAGATCATCCTTTTATCAATGTGAAATATAAAGGCTGTATGACTAATAAGTAATGTATTATACTGCATAATGGTATTCATGCAGTATACTATTGTAGTTTTTTTTTTAAGAAGTTGAACCATACTTTCCAACAGTTCCAGATCCAGCAGGACAGTTCTGTTTTTTGTGCCTCTTGGTAAAGGGTCCCCATCCCCAGATCCTGAAGTCCCAGTCCTCCCCCATACTTTAATAACATCATTGGTGCACCAACCAATCGTAAACCAGTCCCATCAGTACCAGGGGGGAAGGGTGCTGTCCCACTGTTTTCCCCTGGTATATTGGGAGGTAGGAGTTCAACTGATTACAATGCAGCTAAAATAGATGTTTGGGCAAATCTTCACCTTTATCACAAAACAACTCTAAAATTCCCATGCTGCAAGGTTGATAATAAATAAGGTGAGCTATGCACTGCAGAGCTGTAAAGAATCCAGTTCAGTCTGCTTCAATACCTGTGCTTGTTTGTCTTATTTAGATATGGCTAAAAACATACAGCACAATCAGTCAGTAAAACATACATATAATACATATGCCTAAATAAATATAAGGAAGACCCTAAAGGTGGATAGAGGCTCCAATGTTTGATATGAAGATAATTAAATATTTGTCTGTTTTTGAGTATAATGAAATAGTATAATATAATGAAATGAAATTATAAATAATATAATGAAATGAAATCTAGTTTGGGAACTCAAGTTTTAAGACACACTCATTTGTCTAATCAGTGCACACTTACAGTAGGCAAGGAAAACTGAGCAATCACAGTGCCTTTAGTATAGAAAAACATAAAGCCCAGGAGCTGACACCTTCAGAGCTGTGGGTTGCTAGCCTCAGAGGGCTACTGTACGCTCGGTCTTGGAGGGCTACTGTACACTCGGTCTCGGAGGGCTACTGTACACTTGGTATGGGAATGTTTACTATAGAGGTTGCAGTGCTGCGACAGGCAGGGCATGACTCTGTGGTACCCACAGGCACTCACATCTCCCAGACACAGGGGTAGGCAAACCACGGCTCTGGAGCCGCACGTGGCTCTTCAGCCTTCTTATTGTGGCTCCCCTCGTGCCTTGACTGACAAATGAAAAAATAAGAATAAAGGTTATTTATCAATATAATTTTGATATATATATATATTTTATTTTTATTATTTTCTTCTGTTTGTTGTATTCTGATGTTGTAACAGGTAAAATTAAGAAAAAGATGAAAACTTTTAAAAGTTTCTAAGTTATGTTTTGCGGCTCCAGACTACTTTTCTTTAGTGGAAGTGGGGGCAAAATGGCTCTTTTAATAGTAAAGTTTGCCGACCCGTGCCTAGACCCCTGCCCAGTCACATTCATTGGTAGGATTTATTTACTGTATACACCACTGCCCAGTCACATTCATTGGTAGGATTTATTTACTGTATACTGAAGGGTTGGTTACCCTGTGACAGTGAATACATAAATAGAATTGCAGTTAAGGGGAGGGGTTAATCACATCTGCACATCAGTTCCAATGAGAGGAATAAACATTCCCAGCACAAACAACAGAGACACGACTACTCCGATCCGCAACAGCGCCCTCTCCCGTCCAAACTGAACCAGCGGCGTCGCAGCAGAGACACAACTACTCCGATCCGCAACAGCGCCCTCTCCTGTCCAAACTAAACCCCGCGGCGTGGCGTGATGGCGACAGCGGAAGCGTCCTGATGTTGGAGAGTGCGCATTGCTGACGCGCTTTAGTTTCCGGTTCCGGTGGGATTCTTTTTTTTCGGTTTGTGTTTTGTGAAGCAGGTTTCTACTCCGGCGGCTAACATGGCTATGCAAGCGGCGAAACGTGCGAATGTGAGTGACCCTAGGGAGGAAGGCGCTAGGTGATGTGTCTGTAACCGGCTGGCGTAGCTTTACCCTTGTTAGGAAACTACATTCCCCAGCTGGCCTTACTGGCACTGAGCATGCTGGGACATTTCATGTGTAAAGCAGAATGTCTCATTCAGTGATATGTTATGGGATTCTGTTCATTTACTTGTTTGCTTGTCACTAATAATTGGCATATACATATTTCACCTCCTTGTCCCTGTGGTCTTTCCCTCCTGTATTATTATTATTGGTGGGTAATGTATTAATGGGAAAGCTATGGTGCACTAGCTGCTCTTCCTTCAGGGGACTGCTCTTTACTGAACATGGCAGCCTGTTGATTGGTGTCAGTAACAAGGATAAGGAAACCCAGGCACTTTAAAATGTATATTGTACTTGTATGTATGTATAATTTTATTTATAAAGCGCCACAAATTTACACAGCGCTGTACAATTCAGCGATACAAGTACAATACAAACAAGGGAAAAGTGCATTAAACAATACAAGTAAAATATAACAAGGATACATCAAATTAAGTGATAGGTAGTGATTGACACAAGAGGTTGGAGGTCCCTGCCCCAAGGAGCTTACAATCTAAGTGAGAGGAAGACTTACATACACAGATAGGATACTTCCTTTATATTTGTCTTACTGTCACTTTAACTAGCAGTTTGCTTGCGATGTGAAACTCATTTTGGTAGATATAGTAATATAAGCATGTGTTATATGTGCTTCAGTTATTAGTGCACTGGCGCTGCCAAGTTACTCACACAGCAGGTATCTCTCTTCACCTGCTCAGTAGATGGCGAACTACATTCTGGGGTTAGTGACTAAAGTCTGAATGATCTCGTAAAGATGGAAATTCATCACTTTCTTATATTCGGGTATTCTGTGATGTGGCGAATTTGCCAGCTAACGACAGTCACACATTACACTGTAGACGGCTACTGACGCAGTTTGGATTTCACTGTGGGAATATTGTTGCAATTGTAAATTCGCTTTAGGAATCCTCTGTTTAGTCAATAAGGAGTAGAGAATCAGATCGTACCCGCCCGAAGTGATGATAATTCACATCCAACAGTTGAATTCTCACTTTGGTAATGAATCCCCTTAAAATGTTAAAGATGATTGTATTTCTTGGCAGCTGATCTTCATTTCCTTTTATGAAGATTTTGAAAATTTTGTTAACATTTACATTGTTAAGATTGTTAACATTTGTTATTGCTAAGATGGTCTGGTTAATGTGGTAAATCAACCTAGTAACCAACTGCCAAGTTAACTAAAAGTTAGAACAGTGAATAGGACAGTGCCTAAACAGAAAGAGATGGACTGAAATTTTTAATTGAGAATCAATGTAAATATTTTTTTCAATGCTGATCCACTTTAAGGAACAACTGTATTGTTTAGAGTCACAATTAAAAACATTTTTCCTGGTGATCTATTCAAAATTGTTTTTACTGTGGATTTACTGAAAGGACTTTTGACATATTTGCTAACACTATTGTTTGTTTAAATATTTTATGCTGTCCTTATAGATTCGCTTACCACCAGAAGTAAACAGAATCTTATACATCAGAAACCTGCCATATAAAATTACTGGAGAGGAAATGTATGATATATTTGGAAAATATGGACCCATTCGACAAATCAGGGTGTAAGTTATTCTTATCTTCTGTGTATGACAATGTAGGTTAATGAAACTAAAATTATTTTGCATATGATATGTTGTTTAATTGTACAAAAAGTACTAAACAGTGTATCAGAAGAAATAAAGTGTGGAATAATTCACCTTTTTTCCACTTTATCTTTATAAAAAAAGACACATTGCATATATTGTTTGTAAGATAATAGCCAGCTAAAACATGTAACCCTTAGAAACTTTATTTTTGTATTTGTTATAGGCTATTAACATTGACTTAAGGGGTTATTGACTAAAGTGAGAATTCGATTGATGACATGATATTATGTATGCTGCACTGTATAATAAAGCCGAAGGTCAGAAAAATGAGCTTATTTGAGAACATTGTTAGGCTGTGCTATATGGCCCTAGTTTAGCAACATACTATTGCTTGTTTGTTTGTTTTTTTATAGATTTAACTAAAATTGCAAAATTTAGGGTAACATGTATATATAATTTTTGAAATTTATTTGAATTCAGCTGAATAGTTATGTTTGTTTGCACCTTTTAGAGGAAATACACCAGAGACTAGAGGAACAGCATATGTGGTCTATGAAGACATCTTTGATGCCAAAAATGCTTGTGATCATCTCTCCGGTTTTAACGTGTGTAACAGATACTTGGTTGTGCTCTACTACAATGCTAACAGGGTAAGTATGACAATTTTTTGGTGTACCTCTAACAGTAAATTAAGTAACTGCATAGCGACTGTTGAAAATGGGGTAAGAACTGTATCAGTTGAATTTTAATTTAATATTGGCAATCAGTCACTGGCTCAGACAAAACTTAGATTCAGGTCATACATAACCTTGGATTTTCAAAGTCATGCTATACATTGAATGCTTTGTGTGCACCTACATGATAAGCCACAGATACAGGGTCAGAGAGTTGACCAAGGAGCGCGCATACAAATACAAGATGCTTAATTATTTTGTCTGATGACTGGTGGAGACACTTCCCACACACAGAATTGCACAAACAAATAATTAAATCACAATAGTATTAAGTGTCCTATACTTCATTTTTTTTGTGTGTTTATTTCTTTCTCAGCCTATACTCTGAGAACAGATGTGCTATGTATGTAAAAAATTTTTGGTGGAGATATTATACTTAAGCACAATTGAAAAGTAAAACATAAAATCCATCAAGAAAAGGAGATTAAGTGTTCAAAACGTATTTACCATAAGGGTTAAATAAAGGACATCTACTAACTAGTTAAAGGAATGTCTATAAATCACTAGTTCGTAATAAAACATTACATTTCAAATGCAAATTTCCCTGTATAGATTATAAGCAATGGCAAATTAACTCAATAAGCAGTAGTAGCAGTAGCTCTTTTGGGTAGGTTGCTCTTCATCTCCACTCTCCTGAGAAGACAAAATTTTGCAGGCCTGTTGCAAGTTGAACTTTTAAGAGTCACAAATGGAAAGATTTTCAAATGTATTTTTAGTATGTTAAAGCTGATAGTGATCTAATACAATTTGCTGTTGCATTTCACTTTTTTAATTCCCTTTTTTTCAGGACGACTCTTTTAATTTGATACGTTCTTTTTGTTGTTGAGGTCCATTAACATACAACTCTAGTTCTGAGAGTTTAGACTAGAAGACTGATAGTACAGATCCTAAAAATAAGCATAAGTAAAGAAAGTAATTAAGGAGAAATCAAATTCATTTATGAGAGTCAGTGATCCATTGTAACAAATGGCGAAACCGCTAAAATAGTTAAAATATACTAATAATGAAGTGGACAGACCATTTTAGAATTTTTCCGAGTCTTTTGAACCATTTTTAGACCCTGCTTTCCTTTAAAACAGCATTTCCATTTGTCTTTTCCTCCTTCCTTCCCATGATCTATTTCCTGAATTGTAGAAGTATGTGACTGGTTGTTGTATAGAAAAGGACAAGGTGAAACTGCTTGTTGGGATTAGGGCAGGGCATATCTTGTGGCAGTGACGTCTGTTAAAACTTTCTTTTTTCAGAGCTATGCAGCTAACCATCTCACTATACTATAGAATAATCACTCTGTGCCTTTGTGGCAGGGCGATTGGTCATTCCAGATACCTGTCTATCTTTTCTTTAACTGATTTCCCCTTGCTTTGCTTGAATGTATCCTGCCATGACAATCTATAAAGGAACACACATTTACACATGAAAAGTAACTCCTACAACTTACTATTGGCTCCATCCATTCAACCATCATTTTTTTTAATCTGGGGAAAAAATATATAATATTCCTAATTTCATAACTGACTGGATCCTACAGTAGCATGACTGTCTTTTAACTATTTGGGAAATGTATCCACCCCTTTTTAATTGCATACATAATACTGATATATATTGATTTGGATGTTTGATTTGATCTACTTTGCCTAGTTAGTTGATATGCATTGTAGCCACCCCACAGGCTACACCCCATCATAGCAGAAATAATAATAATAATAACTGTACTCTGAGAACGCAGCTAAGTAAATGGCAAGATATAACCTATTTATTTACCTTGTTTACTTTTTTCCTTTTATGCCAGTGCCACGCTGGTTGTTTTGTAACGGAGCTGTTTTTATTTAGTCTCATTATTGAATATAGTGCAAAACAGAAAAGCATGTGTGGATTTTACCACAATAAACAAATGATACTATTTTTCCAGCTCAACTACAAAACAGCCAGTGTGACTCTGGCCTTAAAGTCCGCTTCATGTTAGCATGAGTTAACTTTGACAGCTGTTAGTGCCCTCTAGTGGCCATAGAACAGTTAGAATTGTCAGTTGGCTGTTGTGAGCAAAAACCTGTGAGACTTGCATATGTTTTGCGTAGAAGTAAACAGCATGCCACTCTCACTGTAGTTTTGGTGTGCTTGTAGTTGTGCTGTGAAAGACAGCAAAAATTACCAATATGGTGGTATGGAAGAAGTCATGGGGGGTTATCCACTAAAGTCCGAATTGTTGCGTATAGGTGTGAATTCGCCAGATAAAGACAGTCACAATAGGCTGCTACTGTTGCAGTCGCGTCTTTATAATGAGAGAATATTGTTGCAGTCGCGTCTTTATAATGGGAAAATTGTCACAATCTTAACTTTAAAAAAATTGTCACGACTTTACAATGGGGAAATTGTAGCAGATTTGCTATGGGAATCCGCTGTTTGCGAATTCGACAGTCAAATTCACACCTTAGTGAATAACCCCCATGGCCTCTAAGAAACTGTGTATACTGCTGAGCCTCCTCATTGTTCTACTGCATAAACAAATGACCCAGTCAGTCTCCCTGTCACTGTCTTTAACTCAATGTCAGATAATGTATATTTATAACCAGACATAGCAACCCCGGCATAGTGACAGTAGAGTAAAACTACAATCGTGTACTTTCTAATATACATTAAGTATGTTTTGCATAAAGGCATTTGGGCTGTTTTCCTTATTTGTTTTATTGCTTATAATGTTGGAAGGATCATGAGGATTTTTATAAAGTGACATGGCATTTATATTATGGTTGTTAAGAGAGAATTGTTTGTTTGGATGAGTACTGGTACATTGCCGTTTTAGAGTTAGTAAGTGATTGATTGTATTTATTTCACTCTCTTTGGGAAAATTGTATCCTCCTCACCCCAATATTGACCTTTCTGGACTGATTACAAAAGTAACCCGGGACTTTGCACAAAGCGTTGAACTAAAATCAGCGTTTATCGTTAATTATGTTAATGAATAATGTAAGAAAACTATACTTGCAGCTAAACATATTTGACTTGTGCCGTTTTTAGCTGTGGATATCACATTTGCTTTCAGCAATCTGTTTTCCTTAGTTGGAAGTAGGGTGAGCTTAGCGACAGTCATACCCAGCAGCAGTGATTAAAGAGCATATGCAATTACATACACTTTGTTCTTTCACTCATTTACCTCCTACATGTGCATGTGCTTTTTATATCCAGCCCTCTTGTCTAAGTGGGTTTTTTTAAAGCTGCATAATCTCTTTAATATAGCAAACAGCCAAAAGCTTTAAAAAACTGGGCCTGCTCAAAAAACAGATTTTTTTTCCCTTCATTTCTTTATTTTCAGTATTCTTCTTCTAGGGATATTATTGTATTGTAATATAAATGTTTTACTTATGTTCTGAAAAGGAATATCTATTAAGTATAGAGTAACAAGCAGGGATTTAGTTTTGTTTGCATTGTTTGTTGGATCTCCTGGTGCTAAGGAGTCTCTGCATCCTTCTGGTACAGAGCACCACATACATTCCTGTGGCGCATTTTGGCATCTGAGAAATGGATGCTTAAAAAGAGAGATCTTTTCTATCTGAAAATGTGTAGTTTCTACAGATTACATTTATAGCATTGCTAGCTGGAGAGCCCTGAATAGTTTCATTTGGAGTGTAGACGAGATAAGCATGTTTAATTGGAGTTATAACATTTTGGCAACCTCTCGTGACCTAATGTATTCATCTATATTCATTTTAATTTTGGGGATATCTGCAAAAGAGATGATAAAGGTTATTTAAAGCAATGGACATTTACAATTTTATATCTTGATTGAAACTGGACCAATTAGGGCAATAATAGACAAGGCATTTTGAGGCGGTTGCTTAAATCCGGTGTTAAAATGCAGCTACACTTACTCCAGTGATTTAAATGGGGACCACATCAATACTGTTAGGCACCTTTAGGTAAACAGTAAAGATTATACACCAATTGCAATTTTCCCTTAGCTATTTTCCTTTTCTGTGTAGTTAAATTCTTTATTATGCTTTGTTTCTGCTGGTATGCTTTTGTGCATGTTTTATTTAAGTTGATCCTGTTATGTCTTTAATTACACATGTATTCATTATAAAAACTCCTGCAGTGCTCTGACATTGTTTGTTTTATACATAGGCCTTTCAGAAGATGGACACAAAGAAGAAAGAGGAACAGCTTAAACTTCTAAAGGAAAAATATGGAATCAACACGGATCCCCCGAAATAAAACTGCCTTCTTTACATTTTTTTTTTTTTTTTTATATATTGTTTAAACTTTTTATGTTTTTGATTATGGACTATAAGAAAATAAAAGACCATGTATGGGCCCTGGTCAATTTTTAATTTTCCCCTCTGAGTCCAGGGTAGAAAGAAGAATATTGTTCCAATAGAATATATCTGTGGAACCAGATTATCTGAAGTTCTGCAGTGGCTCCTATGGGTCATTGCATGGTTAGTATGGTGACCTCTCTTTATGAATAACAAATGATAGTCAAGCTGCAAGTGTTTGGCTTATTTCCATGAAGAAAGACTGTTGGTGAAGTATTTTTCCTTGTAAATGTGTAATGCGATATTCATGATCAAGATTTCATGTTGGCGCATTGTGACTTTTATCATTAAAACCAGAAGTGGTATTTTTTTCTCTCTCTCCCCATTTGTGTTCTTTTGGGTTACTGTAATTGAATGCAGATTTTATTTCTCTGTTGGATGGTGAGACGTGAATGTGATTATCACATTTAAAGAGCGGTGCTACTACTTGTACAGTTTGTGTTAATGGAATGTATTTTAAGGCATGCAGAAAAGAGGTGTTGGTGAAACATGAAGTAATCGAAGATGGATGTTTCACATTTTAGGCTAAGGCCCAAACACAGTGTAGCATGTTTTAACACTTCTTAAAGTGTTAAAGTTAGGCTCAGTGTCACTCCAGCCTTTCAATGCACTGGGGGGGGGGGGGGG
>WMED01021028.1:0-12011 GCA_019650415.1 Pipa parva
CGTTGACGAGTCTAGTTTTCGTCGCAATGCTCACGTCCTTGCTCTTCCATACTTTATCCAGTCCTTGCATTGAGGCTTGGCCGAGTGCAATCTGCCTTTTGATCTCTGGTCCGGATTCGCCGTTTCGGTCAATTTTTGCTCCCAGGAAGATGAAGTCTTGGACTGGCTCGATCATTTCGTTGTTGATCTTGATGTTCACTGCATTGCACGCCGTTGTCATTACTTTCGTTTTCTTGATGTTGAGGTACAGTCCCATACGTTCACTTTCCACTTGAACTCGTCGGATCAAGTATTCGAGGTCTTTTTCACTTTCTGCGAGAATAGTTGTGTCATCTGCGTATCGCAGGTTGTTGATCGTCCTACCGCCGATATGGACTCCGATTACGGTCTCGTCTGGGTTGCACCGCCGCATGATCGTTTCGGCATACAGATTGAATCTACACCATTAGTCCATCAAAAAACCTTTTTTGACCCTCAAGCCTTTCGACTCCTTTTGGTTGCATATAAGGGACCTAGGGCTGTATGTTGGCTATATATATGTGGAAGACATCTAGTTTGACTGACCCCTCATCCCTTTTTATCTCCCTTACTAGGAGATGGCTGTCCTTCCCTCTGTGCATGGACCTCTTGTGCCCACAGGGAGATCAGGCATTGACCACATGATAGAGGTTTGTTATAAATTCTTCCATTAGTTTCCATTGTATGTAACATATATATGGGGCTTATTCATCAAGTGAGAATTCAACTGTTGAAGTGAATTTTCATCATTTTGGATCACTACACAAACTCACTACCCCTTATTCATTAAACAAAGGATTCCCATAGTTAAGAAATGAATGATATTGAATTGAATGGCATCAGATGCCATTTCTTGGGTAGTGTGTTAAACAGTAGCAACCCTGTCTTCAACCCCCTTATTCGCCACTTCGATCTGGCGAAGTAAATTTGCTGAATGCGACACAGTACACCTTGTCAAATTCGCTACTTTGACAGGCTCTGATGCTTAATGAATAAGCAAATTACCTGTGCACATAAAGTGATGCGAAGAGCTCCATAATTCCACAACTGTTCTGAACCGGTCACAAATTCTCCTCATCGCAGTGCTTGTGATCAAGTGATGAATGAATGTAAATTTGGAACTTTACAAAACTGTTTGGACTTTCATCAATAAGCCCCTTAACATTTAGTGATTTTCCTAAATTATCACCTGGGGTATCTGGACCCTCCTTGGTGTTTGAAATTAAGACGTTGACTTTTAATGTGGTGGAAGAGTAAGGTAATGTGTCATAGTTTCTTCTTATTGATCAGTTATATAACGGCATGAGAAAAGATCAATCTGATTTTGAGAGTCCTACAGGATATTTGGGTGAACTTTGACCTTTATCCCGCTTTACCCTACAGAACTGGAGAGAAGGTGAGGTGAAGCTCAAAAGACTGGGAGGACCATTTATGTATCTGTATCTGCAAATGCTATTCTTTGTCTTTGCTAATTTTTTTTTTTTTTCATGAAAAAAGTAAAACAAAAACTACAAACAAAAAAGTGAGTGAAATTTTTCATTCTGATTTGAAAATATTTAAATAGGCCCAATACATATGATTATAAATAAGCCCCTCAATTGCTTCTTATCAAAGAAAGCATGTCTTCTCTTGAATCAATAAAAACTATCTTACCACTTAGCTATTCACATTACATTGAAATAAGAGAGCCTTCCACCTGTCTATATAGGTTAATCCCTTGTATATTTACCCTCTCAACACTACCCTAACCTTGATAATTATAGCTGAGGATAGTTTCCAGCATTAGGGTATTAGGATAACTGTTAGAATCCTACTAGAAGTAAGGTCAGGTACTGTCAAGTTAGAATGGACATTTCAGTGTCCTCACGGAGTAGTAGAGTGTTTATAACCAGGCTAGGTCATCATACTCTCTTTACCCGGTACTATCGGGGATACTGTCTATGCAGGCTATAAACAGTCTCAATAAAGGGTACCTGGTAGGAAATCGTTCATGAAGAAACCAACAGCAGACAACTAATGCCAGATATCTCCAAAAGTAAAAGTGACCTATTCTAGTCAACCATTCACCTAATATATTTGGGTTCTAGCTGATGATGATACTGTGCTCAATTCAATTCTCCATGTGCCATTAGCCTTAGGATGGTGTCACACATGGGGTTTATTGTGGTGAGAACAAGCAGGAGCATTAAGGAGTCGGCAGCTAATCTGAATAAAGATCATGCTAAGAATCCCATATGTGTTTTACTGCCAATGATCACACTGTGTGGCAATCCTTGGCCAAATTAAAGGGACAATGTCCACACCAACAGCATCACAAGTCTCCCCTGGTTACAGTTATCTGTCAAATGAAACCAGAGGGAGAATATTGTAAGTACATAGTAATTCATTCCTCTGTAGACCTATTATGTTCTCTATTTGAAAATGACTTTTTTTTTTTACTCTTCAGTAAATGTAGAAGACATCTCTGATACATTAGCAATATGATAATGGAGTCTAAATAAACATAATAAGCTTTCCTATACATCTCCAGACCAAACCTTATCTGTAAATACGCTAATGAGGCTAACTCATCCAATTACTCCTTTCTTAGAGGAACCTTTTATTAATGATACGGCAGGCAGGGAAAAACATTCATTATTACACTCAGTGGGATCTTTTACTTTCTGTCTAGTCTGGACAGGACCAATTAATACAGCAATTATTAACAGGATCTGAAGCAAGTTCAGCACCCTTAGCTCCTATCTGCTGATTGAGTGGGGATTGGGGGACAGTTTTTGCTGGAAAAGAAAACAAGAATGAGGAATTTAATAACTGCAGAACACAATGTGAAATAGTGACTGAAAGTACCGGTATCACCAAAAAAAAAATCCCATTTGGATCAGCATGGCAGTTATTCAAGTACAGTACTTAAAATTTTTATCTTTAAAGTTGAATTCATGAATTGTATTGTTTTATGTCTGTTCTTATCTTTACTGATAGCAGCCATGTTGTTAAACAGACCTCACCCACACCCCTTTGGTTTCTATGGTGTTTTAGATAATACATATACAGGAAGTGAAAGCCCAAGAAGACTGGAATTAATTTTATATACTGTACATGGCTGGTTCACCCATTAGGAGTAATAGGCAGTCACCCCTAGCTTTAAAATGCCCCCAATAAGTTCTTTTTTCTCTTTTTAGTCACAGAACATTGATATTCTGTGTACATTATTGCTCACAGCCATCTCTTTGTACACCTGGATGATATTTAATATTCTATTTGAACATTCAGTAAGTGATGTTACTGTAGGAGGGACAATTTTACATTAGCCTTGGCACTTGTATTCTCTTTCTATTTTGAAATTCAAGTTAAAATAATATCAAGGAACAGTAACTTTTGTTGGAATGACTGAAAGGAGAAAACATACTCATATTTATGGCTGCAGTGTGTCTTCCTAATGGAATTCAGGATCTCATTCTGCAAGTAGGAACTGTGGGTTGTGCCAAGCCAAATCTGGATTTGGTGATTAATGGGGGGGGTCCTCAATTGTCCATAAGCGAGAAGTTACCATTGTTAGCACTATCAGGTGATGCCTTACTGCATGGGAAAGATCTGCCTCCACTTATTGTAGTAGTTTGTATGTAGATTTAATCTTATCTCTTTGGAAGGTTTCCCATTTGGCCCTTTCCAATGTGAATTGTCAAGTCAAATGCAAGTGGAATCTTGGCTTTCTCCAGAAATATGATTCAGTTATCTCTGAATGTGGAGGAGGTGTGAGAAAATAACCTTATTCTGAGTTTTCTCACTAGAAAAAAACACAATGGTAGGAAAGAAGGCCAGGATCGATTTTAGATACAGCGTGATCCTGTGAAATGCTGAAAGTAGGGCTCCTCATGCTGGTATGTTTGGCAGAGGTGAGAGTGTACAGCATGGGTCTATTTGCAGTAGGGGCAACCTTAGTTATTTAGGGGCTCTGGGTAATGACCCAGTTTTCACATCCCCTAAAACAGCAGTTCTCAACCTGTGGGTTGCAACCCCGGTGGGGGTCGCATGACCATCCCACGGGGGTCGAAAACCGCTATGGAGCCCAGAAGTGCCCGCAGGACCCTTTTTATAAGGGTTCTTGCGGGGTGATGTCGGCCCGAAATTTCACCACGTGATGCGCATACGTGATGTTTGCCCAAATGTGATGACGTTCGGGCGAAACGTCACGCCGTGATGTCACTGCATGGGGTCGCGGTTCTCAAAAGGTTGAGAACCACTGCCCTAAAACCTGCCCTGAAGAAGAATAGGAGTTACAGAGGACCCTTTGGTATTGGGGACCCTAAGCATTCATCCAGTTTGCACCTCCCATAAAACCTACCCTGAAGAAGAATAGGAACTACAGGGACCCCTTTAGTATTGGAAGATGTGAGCATTAGCCCAGTTTGCACCTCCCATAAAACTACCCTTTAGAAGGATAGGAACTACAGGGAACCCCCTTTAATATTAGGAGACATGAACATTAGCCCAGTTCTGACCTCGGATAAAACTACCCATTTACCCAATAATTATAAAAATAACTAACTTTGTTGAATTCTTCTTAACATTCTGTGATAAAACCAAGATTTATCTTTTTTTTTAATGAAAGAGACACTCATTGGCTTTCTCAGACTTTTTGGTGCTAAATGATATTATTAGTAAATTCCATGTGCATTTCTCCAATCAGTACATCAGAAGGCTCGTCAATGCAATCGCAGATGGATATTACAAGGGCAGAAATTACTTGAATGGAACAGAGCTTTAAACAAAGGAGGCAATTTTAAGACTGATAAGAATAGGTTTGACTGATAAGGTAAAAATGCCTGACAATCACCCAACCGGCCTGATCCTAATTTCCCTTTCGCAGGAAGTACTGTTGGCTGTTTAGTTTCAGGGCTTATTTAATTAGATATAATCTATAAAACACAGAAGAGGAGACACTGTAAAGGAGTATTGCCTTGATTTGTTACTCAACCCTAAATCAGTTAATGCCAATTAGAATTATTACAGGACTTCAGCCAAATTAAGGAGGGAGCGGTGGTTATGGAAGCAACCCCACGCCAGCTCAGATCGATGAAGGGTTCTTCTATTAAATGTATCACTTTGAAAAAAAATTTTTTTTCAACAGGAATCACG
Source organism: Pipa parva (assembly GCA_019650415.1). NCBI lineage: Eukaryota > Metazoa > Chordata > Amphibia > Anura > Pipidae > Pipa > Pipa parva. The sequence goes on from WMED01021028.1 coordinate 5,155, forward strand.
TCTCGAATAATGGAAAATTAACTACTTAGCCAATTAAACGTATGCCATACATACCTTCCTCTATAAATCCTGCCGTTCCTGAATTGTTGTACATCTATTAATTGTAAAAGGCCAAATGCAGTTTTCCCTGCTTTCTTATTCAGATAATTATTTAAGCAATTAGAAGTAGCAAAAAGTATTTCCTGGCTGTTAATGACCAACTGCATCAAACAGGGAAAGTCAGCCTATCAATTTACTAACGAGTGTTAAAGATCTGTTGCAGGGTCATTTTTCCAATTAATATGTAAGTATTATTTTTAGGAAAAGTAAGAAAATATGACATTAAAAAACTGTATTAATTAGGGATAGGCAGTTTGGATTCGGAATTAATCCGTTGAAAATTCACAATGCACATCCAATCCAGATCTGAACTTTTAATGGGTTACTTAAAAAAATAAGAACCAAATCCAAATGACACATGGGGAATTCACCATTGAACTAAGTGATCTCCGAATCCTTCGGCTCACTTCGCACATGGTGTTATGCGTTCGCTGATGTCCTGCACGTGGACATCAGAGAGCGCTTTAAAGGGATTCCAGTCTCGGCGAGATCAAGAGAGTTGCCTCGCTGAGACTGGATTCGGAGCTCACTTCGCTCAATGGCGAATTCCCCCCATAGAATTGAAATTTGTTTCCTGGAATTTTTTTAGGAACTTCACTGAACCTTCATAGCCTCAGTGAAAAACACTAGAACCAGCAAGGAACATGATAGATAAAAATAATAGCAAATTCCCTTATCCCCAACGGTGCAGTGATGAGACATACAACCAGATTTAACATGTGTACTTACCATTTATAATGCCTTTTTCTTCTGACTCATGAAGTAGACTTGGATGGGCCCATGTTGTCACCTATTACAGCTAAATGCTGAAAAAATAAAAGAAAACTTCTTCATCTTCGACGCCAGTCTTTGGGCAGTTCCCTGTCAGCTAGGATTCACAGTTCTTCCTTAGTTGTCATGGCAGTGAATCTAGAAAGCATTTACCTAGGTCAAAATCAATATTTTTCAGTTTGATTTAACTAGAAACTATTGTCAAAGCTGACATTGTGAGATGAAAATACCAAAATTGCATCAAAATTTTGTAAAACAAAATGTATTGAAAATAGTATTATTTTAGCTATTCTGCAATTCTGCAAAATGGCAAACAAATGATCTGCAAGTAAGACTAAAATGATCTTAGAAGTGGAAAATTGTTGTGGAATACAATATAGAAGCACCCCAAAACTCTGCACAGACACTGCTTATTAGGTCTTTTATGCAACTCAGTTGATCTTCAGCTAAGTTAATTTGCATAGTGTCTTGAAATGCATAAGTTATATTGCACATTGCTCAGTGTTCAGCAGCCCATTGATTTTTATGACAAACTGACTACTAGTTCATCTATTACACTGGAAAGATGCAGCGCTTAAAATGTCTTTTAGAAGGTACCATAGGAATAAGATCAGTGATGTCATCCATACAGTAGATGAAGAGAACAAAGGGAATGTTAGACTAATCAGTATTTTCTTAAGGTTTCGTGAATCAGTTTGTTTAGTGTCAAAAAAGTAAGTCTTATGAGATGGTATGCCCAACTTTTTGTGTGCTACTGGAGACAGATAGTAATAATATAAATAAAAATTTGATGCTAAGGATGGGTGAAGGTGCCACAAATCAGAGCAACATTCAGGATGTCGAACAGTATTTGCCAACAGTTACAACCATACATAGAGTATTATCTTGCATATAAAGCTGTCCCTAAAGTAGTCAGCTATTGCTCTCCTTAAAAATATAATAATGTAAATACTTGCTATTAAAGGTGGAGACTAATAAAAGGCCAACCTTAGCCTCCACCAAACAGTAGAAGTTGCTTAATGTTAGTTAATGAAAATTTCCTGGAGAAGTCTGCCCATAGTGCTGATCAGATTGGTCCATCCTGTACTTTCTGCTTTCAAATGACTCCTGAACACTCTGCACTTCTAGTTGACCAAGCATGGGCCAACTTCCTATTAGACAAGTAGGGAGACCCTTACAATAACCTACTTTTATTAATCCTTCACTTTCTACTACTGCAACAACTATAGTGACCTGGTGTAAACTAAGAGCTAAACTCTTCTCCCTTCTGCCCAGACCCCATGACATCACTGATTATGTAAAAAATAGCTATTCTAAACTTGGAAAGTCTTATGAGAATGGAGAAGCACTCAGTTGCTCACTTTTAGTCCATGCAGACAGAAATTACTCAGAGGATTGTCAGATATCACCATAAAATACCTAAAACCAACATTTACATTTTTTAAAGGGGTTCACCTCTTGTGGTTTTAATATGCCCAAAAATGAACATTTCTGGGACTAAAATGACTTCTGATTTATTTGCCCTAAGTGGGAATTTCACTAATGTCCCATCAGTACAGACTGTAAAAGAATGTCACAATAAAGAAGACAGGCTGTCCATCTTACCTTATTAGCCATTCTTAGTACTTTCTCTATCACACACACATATACTAAAAAAAGACCCAAAACTCTTCAAATGGCACCATCTTCCCCAAAATTCCTTCCTTAACTCCAACTAAAATTTAGCTTAGTTGGTATTGACTTTTCTCATGACCCTTGTGGGTGGCCACAGATATGATTTGGAAAACTCAATACATATGTCTTTTAACAGATGTGCCTATGTTATTGTGCAAATCTTTGTGCACACAAGTGTGTAAGTGCAGAAAATGACAACATAATGCCCTGTAAGTTTGTTTCTCTATCATTACCCAGTATATAAAGCTGCACCTACAGGGAAAACTACTACTTTGTATTTCATTCACTTTGGGGTGAAAGTACATATCAGTATTAGTACGCACACATCATTTTAGGTAGAGGACCAAACATCTCTTAGACACATCTTGCAGGCTGGATTTGATTACAATGATGATATTCAACAAATATATACTGGTCTCTTGGGAGGGGTAACGCCAATAAAATTCCTTGGAAGGACCCCTGGAAATTGAGTTGAAAAGCCCTGTTTTATATTCTAAATAAGTCATTTGTAAGTATTGTATGACAGTAATACTCATTTGCTCTACTTATTAGCACAAAAACAACGTACCAGGGTAAGTAATGAATTATTTGCAGCTTTCAATACTTTTTCGTAGCAAATTTGAATATCCTAAATATGAACTATTTACTTTTTTTCCTTTTTAATTTGGTTCTTCCAATTTTTGGGCAGATTTTCAACCATTTCCTTAAAATTGAATAAGGAAATGTCAACTCATGCATTTCTAAATATTTGTCTCTTGAAACCTGTTGGAAATTGCAAATCTCCAAACATATTCTCTAATTTCTTGGGTGCTGTATGACGGTGCCTTTTAATTTTTTTTGTAATACATAGAATAGTCTTGCAACAGATGTGCTGGTGACAAATTAAGTAACAAAATTCAACCATGCATAGGATAAATACAAGTCTGTTTTAGCGGGTTAAACAAATAATCATTTCACTAGACAAATTAGATGAGCCAACTAGTCTTTCCTGCAAGCAAATAAAGCATTTTACTAATACGTAAATGGGTTAAAAAGCTCAAAATTCTGTACTTTACAATCTTTCCACTATTTCACCTAGTTTTTCCACTCCAAATTCTAACAAGGATTTGCTGTGATTTTTCTTCACAATTTTGTGATTGTGCCCATTTCCACAACAAATGATTGATTTGGACCTAACACTAGTTAACGAGATTTCAGGTTATTAAAAAAATTAAAAATTGTTAGAAATATGATATTATATATACTGTATATATATGAGTATTGCAATACTTGGTGATACCTTTCTTATTGGACCAACAGTTGTTTTAAATAGACAAGCTTTTGAGAGGTCCGTCCTCTCTTTATCAAGTCACAAGCAATACTCCAACAGTCTGTTTATTCTAGTATAATATCTTCTTAACTTAACTTAACTTAGCATTGCTTGTGACTTGATAAAGAGAGGACAGATCTCTCAAAGCCCATCTATTTAAAACGAATGTTAGGCCAATAAAAAGGTATCACCAAGTATCGCAATACTCAATTATATTTATATATATATACTTTTTTTTTGCTTCTGCGGACTAACAAAAACCACTCCATTTTAACTTATAAATATACTGTATATATATATTATACTCTTGTCTATTTTCATTCTTTTTCAATTTTTTTATTTCAGATTTTCGGTAACTGGTCAAAAATTAAATGAATACATAAAATTAGGAAAAAGAATCGTAAAGAAGAAAAGGGTAAATTTTTTTTTTTTTTGGTAAATATGAAAGGTTCTGACATGAAGTGACCAGCTTGCACTCCACCCCCGTCTCTCTTGTACAGGTGGATGATATTTATTCAGTGGGAAATTAGAGAGATGAGGGGTCATACCACATTAAGGTGATGGAGCCGTAGCAAAAGGTTATGGGAGAGCGTTCTGTTCTGGGACTGTAAGCAATTCTCCTTTTAAGCTCTTTCAGATTAATAATGAAGTCGCCCCAAGGCAAATTTGCTTCAGTCGTCTGAGCTCTTTACCGGTCCAGATGACTATGTTCTTGTGTGTAGGAACATATTTTTCCATTGGTCTAAATCAATAACCCAACAGCGGAGTGGAAAGATGATGTAAAGTAGCTTGATTAGTTAGTAGTGGAGTTGGCCTGAGATTGTTAAGTGATTCATGAGGCTCATTAAACAATTGTTTCATCAGCTGGGGGAGCAGAGACAAATGCTGGGAGCAAAACGGATGCCGGGGAAATTATGTCAGCCAAGTTAGTCATGTTGGTTTGGGATTTTCCTTAATAAAGAAGCATCTATGGAGCTGTTCGCTCTGATTAAACAGTCTTCAAAGCCAGTGATAGCTGCCCAGTCATGTACAGAGGATAAGAGTGTAATTATATATATGCACATAGATTGATGTCCATGCCTAACACTGTTTACAAGGCCGCACGCACAAACTTAATGATGTGCTGCACAACCCCATACATCATAATAATTATCTCATGGAAAGTGGTGCAGACAGAAAACTGCAATAAAAGAAAGCAATGATACCATTTTATTTTTTATTGAATAGAGATAATAAGCTAACGAGTGATGAGCAGCCATTTTATTTTTTTTCAGCGCACATGTAATGACTGAAAAAGGGATCAATCGCTCGTTAATTACGATATTGCCATTGCTAAGCCAGTCGATGATACAAAAATAATTTTAAAAAGTGGTTTTAGGGCCTATGACGTATGCTCGGTGCTGATTGGTAGACAAGCAGGTCAGATCCGGCAAAAGGATGGAAATATTGGGCATATGTTTGGGGTAAGCAAATCGTACCCGTATATACTGACCTTTACTGATTGCAGAAGGCAGATGTGCTTTTCACAAGCAATGACTAATATAAAAGAAACAAAAAAGAACCAATGACACCAGGAAAAAAAAGCTTTTTAGGTTGGCATGGCGGGCATTCCTCAGCGGTAACTGTAAAAATGTTATCTTGGAAGTTAAATGGAAGCTTTAAAGTGCAAGGTTAAATTAACTGTGTTAGCCTGACTGCCATGTTAAATCAGCCCCATTAGCCAGCCCAGCTGCCATGTTAAACAAACCCCATTAGACAGCCCAGATGGCATGTTAAATCATCCACATTAGCCAGGCCGGCTGCCATATTAAATCATCCCCATTAGCCAGGCCAGCTGCCATATTAAATCATCCCCATTAGCCAGGCTGGCTGGCATGTTTCCATTCTTTTTATATAAAATGGCTGTTCCTAACCATGAGCATGTGCAGATAAAAACTGTTTGACCACCTCTATGGTCAGCGGTGGAGAGAGGAAGTCAGGGAAAGGAGGGGGAGTGGCTACATAGAGCAGGGAGCTCTTTGAGAGAGAGAGAGCAGTTACAGGGGGATACTGAGCCCTGCTGGGTTAAGAGGTGAGTCAGAAGATTCTTAGGCCCTTATTCATCAATGTGCGAAGTGAGCCGCGATGTGTTCGATTCACTTTGCACATTGTATTATGCGCATGCTGATGTCCTGTGCGCGGACATCAGCATGCACATTAAAGGGATTCCCCTCCCGGCGAGAGCACTCGAGTCTCCTCGCCGGGAGGGGAATCCCTTTAATGCGCATGCTGGTGTCCGCGCACAGGACATCAGCATGCGCATAATACAATGTGCAAAGTGAATCGAACACATCGCGGTTCACTTCGCACATTGGTGAATAAGGGCCTTAATCCCTATATTGCTTGACAATAGGTAAATAGGGCTTTCTTTATAGATAGTGTTTACATACTCTTTAAAATAGTCACTCGGCTTGCTGCTGTTTGCCAAGTAACAGTGGTTGAGATAATGTCGCGTTAGCTAGAAAATGTGGGGAAGTACACATGTAATGTCCATACTTTGAAACAATGGAGGTTCAGCAAACCATAGGACTGGAATCCAATCCCATAAGTGAGTGAGTCTATATTAAAGAAAAATAGATTTACAGATACCCTTAATTTAAAAAAAAAAAAATGGAATTGTTCTGTGACATATATCTCAAGAACCATCAGTCACAAAGGTGCTTCGGTGTGTGCATTAAATGTGTGACATCATAGGTTGCAAGTATGGCCCCTTTCATTTTTATTCTAATTTTAACTTTTTCTTATGTATTTCAGCTGCCAATGAAAGTCAAATCAAATCCCATATCCTGGTCAAATAAATTCATTAATTTAAGACTTTTTGTTAACATTGACTTACAATTTTGAGTGATACTATATCAGACCAGTTCCAGAACATCCCGTTCTCCTATCAACCATAGGTTGAAACCATTATGGGGGGAATTCACCATTGTCCGAAGTAGTGCGAACAGTTCGGGCGACTGCGCCA
>WMED01021029.1:0-12011 GCA_019650415.1 Pipa parva
CAAAAACTGACCTCGACTTATACACGAGGTCGACTTATACTCGAGTATATACGGTAGATGTTCCTGGGATCAACTCGGAAAAGTGAAATCGGGCTTTTCATAGTTTATTAAATTTTGCCCTAAGAATTGCTAAATTTTTGGTAGTATTTGCACATTGAAACTGCATTACATAACAGTATATGCATTCGCATATACACCCTATATAACTGCAGTGCAGTGGCTCAGTGGTTAGCACTTGCAGCACTTGTGTCTGGGTTCATTTCCACCCTGGACTTAATCTGCATGGAGTTTGTGGGGGTAATTCAGGAAAGTCCGAACTTACCTGTTGATCCTTCGATTCACCTTGCCAAGACTGGTACATGCTCCCTTCTCTCCTGCACGCGGAGATCAGCGAACGCGTTAAAGGAATTCCAATCTCGTGAGGCGACTCGAGTGGTCATGAGGTGAGACGAAGTACCTTTAAAGCATTCGCTGATCTCCACGTGCAGGAGAGAAGGGAGCGCGTACCACTCTCAGCGAGGTGAATCGAAGGATCGCCAGGTAAGTTTGCACTTTCCTGAGTTACTCCCTGTATGTTCTCCCTGCACCTCTGGGGGTTTCCTCCAGGAGCTCCCATTTCCTCCCACAATCCATAAACATTATATCTGTGTGACTGAATAGGCAAACTAGATTGTAAGCTCCACAAGACAGGGACTGAAGTGAATGACGAACCTCTGTAAAGTGCTGCGTAATATAGTAGCGCTAAATAAAAATGAACATATACCAAAAAAATACAAATACCCCAAATGTAACAATGAGATAGCTATGGTCCCTTTAAAGAAATGATTTATGAGTGCACAAAGCCTTTCCCTTGTCCTCTACTCTCTGTGTAAGAGAGAAAACATTTCCCCTTCATTTTTATGCATGTTTACTTTTCCCATTTGTCTAACCTGATATGTCTGTCTCCTGACCCATTAACAAGGTATGGTGGGAAAAAAAACATAAACGCATCCTAGGGGATTCCTACCCCCACCCCCCTTTGCCCTTCTTGGCATGTGAGATAAATGAATTGCATTCTTTTTTTCCCTGCTAGTACAAGGGAGAAAGAGAAAGTAAAGTTTTTGTTGACGGATTATAATATCTCAGAGGATTAAACGATGACTTTATTGTTAGCGTTCACGGGACCTGTGACACAGACAGAACACCATATACTGAAGTATTGTTGGTAATTTACTCAGTTAAAGAGACTGTCAATAGCTCATCCAGTATAAGAAAAATATATATAAATAATTAGTTTAGAGAACTCCTCAAACATAATGTTCCTAGACATATCCCTAAAGCAGGGGTGGGCAAACTATAGATATTAAAATGGGGGTGTGGCCTAGCACCATAGGAGTCAGCACGCTAGGCACGCCCCCCAGCCCTCTGAATGAATGGCCCGATGGCTTAAACGTTTGCCCACCCCTGCCCTAAAGTATCCCAGTTCCTCTTGCTTTTCCTTAATCTTGACCTGAAGGTTGGCCCCTGGAACTAATGTCATTGGTGCACAGTCAATCAGGGGGAAGTGACTGGTGCACCAGTGTTGTCACCTGTGGGTGGAGGCAAAGATGTACCGCTGTTCCTCCTTGAGGATCATCAGGGATGGCGTAGCCCTGTAGGTTTAAACTCTGTATTGTTGGAAATATAATCTCAAAGGATTAAGAATAAATAATATGTATTTAAATTGGGTTCATAAGGGCACATGCCATTGCATTTTCTTTGGTCAGGAGATAGAATCTTTTAATTGGCATCAGCACAAATAAACATCAGTTACTGATTATATTCCTTGGCATTAAATTCTAACAATGCTATTGTAACTTTGTGAAAGTATTCAGAATGCCATCTCTCAGATAAGCTGGGCCGCCTTTTCTCTCCTCCCATTCATACAAGTCCTAAAACACCGTGATCTCTCGTTTTCCTCGAATTCCAGAAACAAGATCCCAACTACAGCTAAAAGGTAACATAGAGTTTAAGTTGGTGAATTCAGAGCTAAGATGGCTACTACAGAACAATCATGGCTGACACATGATCACATGTCCTTCCATCACAATAGTTTATAAGGCCGAAAGAAAGACACAATTACATCCAGTTCATTCTATTATCCTGCAGTGTTGACCCAAAGGAAGGCAAAAAATTCTGAAATAAAGCCAATTATCCATATCTTATATTCTTTCCCGACTGCAAATATGGCAATCAGAATAATTCCCTGGATCAAGAACACATCTCCAATTATCTATTACCCATAACTTATAATACTTTTACACTCAAGGAAGGCAACAAGGTCCCTTTTGAACTCTAATTGAATCAACCATAAAAAAGTCCTCAGGCATGAAGTTCCTTACCCTCATTAATTGTATAGTAAAGAATCCCCTTCTCTGCTGGTGCAGAAACTTTCTATTCACAGTTATACTTACAGTTCTTGGTATAAATAATCATACTTATTAATTATAATAAAAATAATAGAATCATGGGATAGAGTTTCATAATCTCACCACTCTTACAGTAAAGAACCCCATCTGTGTTGATGTAGAAACTTTCTTTCCTGTAGGTGTAGAGGATGCCCTCTCCTTGATTAGGTTTTATAGTGTTTTGTTTTGTGTGCAAGCAGAGCTAGCATGTCCCCAACTTCCTTGAGGTGATATCCACTGTAGAAAAGCATGTTGGGTATCCATGAAAAGTAAAATGCCAAATGCTAAGGTGGTTTGTCAGATTAGGAGGGCTGACTTTTTTACCATTTACAAAATCTGTATGTGCGGGACTTGCTCAATCCCAAATAAAAGTGAAAGAAAATGTATGTAGATGCGTATGTATGTATGTATAATTTTATTTATAAAGCGCCACAAATTTACACAGCGCTGTACAGTTCAGCAATAGAAATATAGTGCAGACATGGGAAAAGTGCATTACACAATACAAGTAAAATATCACAGGGATGTAACATGTTAAGTGCTAGGTTGTAGTTGACACAAGAGGTTGGAATTCCCTGCCCCATAGAGCTTACAATCTAATGTCTCTTTTTAAGCTTAACTTCCAGTTACCTCAAGCCTCCATCTGAGCGCGAAATGGCAGACGACCTAGTTTTTTAGGAACTAGAAAACTGTGCCGCTTCCTGTGAAGATGGAAATACTGTCTTTTTCTTATTTCTCTCTCTCTCTTTGTAAATCTTTGGAAAAAGAATATAATTCTTCCCAGAGCGAGAGAGGCAACAACAATGTCTGTCAAATGCAGTTTCCAGACTCTTTATTAAAAGAAAAAAACAAAACAAAAAACAAAAGATGGTAAAGTAGAAAAACAAGAGGCCTTGATACAAAGCAGGGCTTCCCTCCATTTTGTGACCTGTGGTCCCCCCCCTGAACGCCTGCGGTTTTCTTTCTCCCGTTGAATGACAATGATGAGTGACAGAGCTTCCTACATTTATAATAGGAACCTTCTTGCTTTGAAGGCCAACATTATTCTTTAAATCTTCAATCCCCCCCCACATGCCATCATTCTCTTCATTCAGTCACACACTGTGAATCATGGAGCAGAATAAATATCGTCCCCTCCTGCGACTACCTGTCAGAGAAACTCATCATTTCTAGCAATGTTGACACAACTCTCTCCTTCATTTTTTTTTTTCATCTGTGAACTGTAATCTAATTTTCCCAAAAATGTGTATGCAACGTGTGGAAAAATAGTGTTTTTTTTTTTTTTAAATTAACATTATTATTTTATAGGTAGTTAAAGCAGTAAGTATTAAAGATACTACATTTGTATAGCACCTCATTAATAAGTAAATATACAGTATATATATTTACGATTGTTGTTAAGTGAATTGGTTGGTAAATACTGTAAGCATTATAGATATGTCTTTAATAGAGTATCATTGTAACACGGGAATAAAAGAAGGGTAAATAATATATATATTTTTAATGTTATCTATATATATATATATTTTTAACTTCCCCTTTAATATTTTTTTGGCAGAATCCAAAAAGAAAAAAAAGGAAGGGAAGACTAAAGAAAAGCTTGTGGACTGAGAAGCGTTATGAAGATGTGAGATTGAATACGTTACGAGGCTCGTTGGTTGGATAGCATAACCAATTCATTCCTACCTAGGGCTATATTCTAAAGTCACCTCCTAGTCAAGCCGTAGACTAGCGTTGGGGGGGATATTACTTTCTACGCCTGTAGCGAGCTGTTTTATTTTATTTTTCTTGTTGGTGGTTGTGGGTAAATTGTCTAAACAATAACACTGGGTTAGGCAACATTGTATCAAGGGGTGTAGTAAATAGCGTTTACGTTCGTTAGAGTTGTATATAGTTAAATGACGGAATCAAGTGTTTATATCCACCGCTGAAAGGGGTAACGGGTACTGCCCCCGATAATGTGTAAAATAATAATGACGTTTGTATATTACCCCTCGATTCGTCCTTGCTGCAAAGCTGAACTATAACGAAAGAATAGTCCAATGCCAATCTTTAGAAAACCTGAAAGGATTCCAGATCAGTTGAAAATTCAGGGATTTTATTTGGAAAAGGAAGTTTGGTTCTCAGTTAGCACTATTTAAATCCACAAAGTCTACACACACACACACACAGTAACATTTTCCCAGATATGAATGTGCTGCCCTCCCACAATGCACTGTAGGTGAATTCAATGTCAACTTTGAACCCCCAGCAGATGCAGGTCCGTTTCTGTGCACATACCAATCAGTTGCCGGAAGCTGACATTGCGTCATTGGATTAAGAATTATGAGCAAGTGATCTGAAAATTGAAGGGGATATTTTTAAAGGTCAAAAAATAAATCAACCTTATTTTTTTGTTGGGAAAAGTGGGTTATTTTGCAATAAAATACTGATATCGCCAATATCAGTAATGAAAAAGGCCCATTTTAATGGACAATATGTATTCGCCAGTTTGAGGAGACTATTATTCCCTGTGGACATGGTCCTGAAACGTCTCTTAAGTCGCATCATTTTCACAGTCGGAAAAAAAATAATCGGTGATATTGATATTGCTATTTAAATAATGGGACACTCACGGTAAACATTGAAATGTGTGCCAGGTTTAACGCATCAGTATTTTTCTGTAGCGATTGTATTTCTGATATTGTTGTTTTTATTTTGCCCTTAGATAAATCAATCTAATCAAAAGTGCAGCGAAATGGAAAATAATTGTGAAAAATGCATCAAAATGTGCTGAAATTTCAATAAGGTTGAAATAACCTTTATAAATACCCCCCTGTAGTCCAACGTTGTGTCTAGAAATAGCAGCAGACAAATTATTTATATATAATGCACAACTCAATTGCCAAATATATCAATTATCGAAGTTGTGAGTTGCACATGTCTTGCCGGGAATTAATCTCAGTACATATATTATATAATAACAGTTTCTGCAAAAGGGAAATGATTTTTATTTAGAAATAATTGGGAAAATGTTTCTTTGTTGGTAGGCTTAAGGAATTTGAATAGTTTTATAGAGCCCAAACTTACCCTTTAACTTGATTAGCAGGGCAAAAAAAAAAAATGATAGCAAATTGATTAAATTAAGTGCAATCAGTGGAGACCTGATACTTGCATTTTTGATAACTGTTCCCCTTTTGTCAGCTGGTCTGGTACCTTTATTATAGGGAAAAGCAGGTTGAAAGCGACTTGTTCAGTTCAACACTACAAAGAAGTACCCTACGCCGTGCCCAACTCCACTGTGCACAGGTATCCTTCAATTCAATACTCTAAATTACAATCAAGGTGGGATCTGTTTAGAGAAATTGCAATGTAAACTTCCCCTTGCTAAATCATTGTTATGGTGAAACAGGGATATACTGTATATACCTGTTTTATCTAGGTCCTAAGCTAAGCACTGACCTGCTTCTCCCTATTCTATAATGTAGAAAATTAATATTATTCTTTAAAAAGTGAATATATTTAGTTTTTTTTTTAATCTCCGATGTAATTACTGCTGTTTTGACACCTCTTTTAATTAGTGATGCTGAGGAGTCAGAGTATCACTAACACCTGGTGGTAAAATATCTCTGCACAAAACTCTCACTTTCAAGACTATTTTAAGTTAAAAGTCCAGAGAGTGGGTATCGCACTGACCCAGTAATGGTGGACTGCCGTTTTATCTGCAAACGCTGCTGAAATTTTACAAAAATGTCTCAAAATTTTTGTAATTTGAAGGCTCTCGAAAGGCAGCTTGATAGAAAAAAAAAGATACTTTACAAGCAGCCAAGATGTTAATGATGCTGAATTGTAAACTTGCAACTATCACAGCGCATAATACGCTAGTGTGAAAAAATAAAATACCCAGAGTGTATTTTTCCTTTGAACTTACCAGCGACAGTGTGAACGCTCCCTCAGAGTTCACACCACTTCCTGTGTAGTCACATTTTGGGGCACAGCGTATAATACACCGGCCAACACAGCGTTCCAGACTCGGCGTATGCGCATCATATGCTATTGTATCTGGAACCAGGTGAGTAGTATTGGCTTTCATTGAGTCCTATTTTTTTTTTCACACTAGCGTATTGTGCGCTGCGCATAATACACTAGTGTGAACCTAGCCTAATAGACTCTTCCTGATATCAGTTTTTTTTAGTGTTAAATGGGGCTCATTCATCTGCATAGGGATGAACGTACAAACTAGCAGTAGCAAATTACAATCACACATCCTTTAAATTGATCTGTATGTAGGTAGTTCACATCTGACTGGTGATTGGCTGCTTAGTTTGTGTGTGTGTAACTTTGCAAATAAGCCCCTTTGTTACTTGTACGTTCAACAGAAATGAGAAAAAAAATGTTTGCATCAAAGAAAGGATTTGTCCCTCAACCAAATACACTTTACCTATAGTTTCATTCCCTGACACAAAACATCAGCTATTAACATTCGCTGCTAGGATTTTCAGTGAGCGATTTATGGTTTCTGTTAGGGATAAGCAGAATAGTCTCCAGGGCCTAGAAATACCACAATTTGCATCTCAAAAATTGTAAGAGAAAAAGACTGTTTGTTTAAAAAAAAAAAAAATGTTCCTTGTATGCCCAATACATACTGGTGGATATATATAGATGTTGCAGTTACCCTTTAATCGACTTGGTTTATACTCACTGTATTACTATGTTTATTTTTTTTTTTCTTTGATAAATCTTGTAAGAGTTTAACAATGCAGTACTTGTTCCAAGGTTTAAAAATATGCATCTCATTCACGAGAGGGTCATGTGATCCTTGTGGCAGACATATTGTTTTTTTCTATTCTTTATTTTTTTTTTTCATGTTTTCCAGAAGATTCTGTACCAGTTTTGTCATTCAAAATCACTCAGTTTAGGGGATTCATTAGTCTGGGTCGCTCCTTGCATCAAGTCAAGGTTGTCTGTTGGCACAATGTCTCCTGGAGGCCAGATCGGTAACAATGACCATCATTGGGTGAATTAATAGGCCATGACAGTGTACTAGGGATGGTGCTGTGCTAACATGGTAAATGGTGATCTTGATTCAGGTTTGTCTGTGTGTAATCTGTTTGCTTAGTGAAACAAGGAGATGAAATAAACCAATTAACAAAAATGTGTTTTTCTTTTGTTTATTTTAACTGAAGCTGGTATTACCTCCTGCCCCAGTTACATTATGTGCTGTGTTATCTCATTTCCAGCAATGGAAGAACCATATACAAGGGAACAGAGGTATGAAATATTAAAGTCTCCTAATAAATCACATTTATTCATTTAGCCTACATCCCAGCAGCACAATAAACCCACAGTCTTTCCCTTTCAAGCCACCTAACTTGATCATTTCTGCTTCTTCTGCATGTATTATTACAATAATACATGGCAGCCATAGTAACATTTCAGCTCCAACCCCCTGCTGAAAAATCTAGTGTCCTGGGCACTGGCATCTACAGAGCATGTATAAAAACTAGCACTGAGTATGTGCCTAATTGATATTCACAGTTTAATGTACCATGTGACATTCCTCTACCAGTCACACAATATGTGATGATGTGCCGGGGTTTAATACCATATTAATGAGGATCCAATATGGCAGCTGTGAGATACTAGCACCAGCAGTTCTATAAGATAACGCTACAGCCCACGTACAGTTTAGACTATTCAGTGATATCAAATTAGGGTTTCTGGGACACCTCATGAATATATATGATCTAAAGTTTGATAGAAAACAACAAGACTGAGTGGGGGTTTGTTTATTTAACAGATAAAAGATGGCTGCAAAACCACAAGGAAGAATATCAAACTCAAAATAATACAAATCAGGAGTTCATCTACAAACATGACATTTTTTACCAGTACTATATAGGAACAGTTGCCATACCAATCCTAACGAGATGCCTCTTTCTATGATGTTACTGGTCCATGAACGTCTACATCTTCTTTGGTTCTGCTTTGGGGTCCATATAAAACCAACAGGTGGGGGGATTGTACCAATTCTCCAGGAGAGAACTTACATGTTACAAGCTTTCCAATGACAAATTGGTACATTGCAACCAGTATGGGGCAAGTCTATACCACAGACCAATGGAAAGACTGGATATTGGTACGGAACCTGTGAAGAAATGGATTGGACTTTATGGGTACTTCCTGAAAATATCTATTATCTAAAGCAGCATAGAAAACAACAAGACTGGGTGAGGTCTGTTTAACAACATGACTGCAATCAGTAAAGATAAGAGCAGACAAAAAGCAATAAAATTCATGAATTGAACTACAAAGATAACATTATTATAAGTGGTGCATATGAATAACTACCATTACAATCCAAAGGATTTTTTTTTCATTACTAGTCCTTAAAGTCACTGGGCATAGTCTTTTAAAGCCACTGTGAATATCTGTTTTTATTACGAAATAATTCACTTTGATTTATTCTAGCAAATATCCTTCTTTGAGGTTGCAAAATTCAGGAATGTTATTTATTCAGCTCCGCGTGTTAAACCGATTCACTAGAGCGCATGATTAACCCCACCCCAAAAATATGAAGGAATTATTCAACTCAAAACCAATAAAATTTTACTGCTGGACGTAAAAGATAATAATTCAATTGTGGTGAATCATTTTCCTTGGATCTGAAGAATAATTCATATAAGGTAAATGGTTTATCTGGGAACAGAAAGATAATAAATCTGCGGTATATTTTCCCTTAAGATTAGGAGAAGAACTAATCTGAGTTTATTCGGCTGTAAGATAATTCATTCACCTCTGGTAAGGATAATATATATATATATATATATAAAACCTTAAAAGACAACTTTTTCTTTCTGATTTTTTTTGTGTGATCTTTCTTTTCTGTTTTTCTACTGTGTATGTATGTATGTATATGTGTGTATATACAGTGTGTTTATATATATATATATATTAGATATATATAAATGAGTATTGCAATACTCGGTGATACCATTTTTATTGGAGCGCTAGAGGTAGAAAGCTGGAAGGCCAGATCGAAGAACAGTGCAGTAGTCCAAGCGGGATAGGAAGAGAGCATGCATGAGGGTGTTAGCAGTGGAGCAAGAGAGAAATTCAATGATTGTTTCAATCGTTGCAACATGCCCGGTGGCATAAAAGCAAGTTGTCGAGTTTTCAAGCATTTTATTACCGATAGTGAGATAGTGATAAGAACTGGGGTATTGCATGATTGGGTCACTGATCCAAGGCGATCCAAGATGACTATGAATGTGGCACCAACACAAAATTGTAAATCACGTTGCAATAAATTCATGTACGATCTTGCTATTTGCATGCATGTGTGGCTTTGGATTTATGTCACTGTCCAGTGTGGGGATCTTTTAAACCCAGACAGTAGAATTGACACCATCAGATGTTACATGTGCTTGTTGCACCATTGCAATGTTTAATGTTATTTACAAGGCAGGTAAGCATTCTTATTTGACTATTAAGGATACTTCCACAGCTCGGCAGTGCCCACACATTGCCCATTGTGCCCCCATAATAGGGCTGGCAATTAGCTAACAAAAGAGCGCCAATCGGTCCTTGTAATAAGCGAACTAAAGGAGCGCTGATCTTATATGAGGTCTGTAGTGGCAGGTGTTGCATAAAATATGAAAAAGTCAGTTTAAAGAAAAATGAAATGAATTATCTTGCGAATTCTAACTGACCAGCTGTATATACGGTAGGCTTGCTATTAAATGAAATGAAATGTGGTCTTGCAATGTACCCTGTACACTGTGGTTCTGAAATGTGGCTGGTCATCCAATAGAAATGCAACTTTTCTGGGATCGGAGATCCCCAGTTTGGCAATAGTGTTATAACATTAACATCACATTTTTTTTTCAATTAAAGTTTGCGGTAAAACCCCCCCAGCTTCCCAGACATGAAAGTAACCATGATTTCCTATAGGGAGGTTTTAAGGGTTAAAAAAACACACAAATTTTGGGGCTAATTCATCAAAGTGAAAATTCAACTGTCGAAGTGAATTCAAATTACTATGTTCCAATAGTCGTGAATTCTCTACTCCTTATTCACTCAGCAAGAAGTGAACGGCATCAGACGTGGTTATTGCGTGGTGCGGCATAACCAGACAGTAGGGGCCCTGCCATCAACCCCCTAATTCGCCACTTTGATCTTACGAAGTAAAACGACAGAATCCAACTCAGTACGCCTTCCTGATGTCAATACTTCAACAGGCTCCAGCGCCTGATGAATAATCTGATGCACATGCGCACAAAGTAATGCAACACGACTGTCGTAAGCATCCAAATTAGTTGCAAATTCACCATATCGCAGAGTTTGCTGAACAGACGAATATGGGGTAGCAGTGAATGAATGCGAATTCTGACATTTATGTGACTTTCATGAATAAGCCCCAAAATTGCATGCAAGAACCATCAGCAATTCAGAGGCAATAGATACAAAATTTGTTTTAACCTGTTTAATTTTTAGAAAGGGGATGCAAATCCAAAACAGGGAAAACAATAATTTTCTACATTGATAAATATGGCCCACAAAATTATTTATTTATTTGCTGATGAAATGCTATTTAATTTTTAGGCTCAAAATCCCCTTTAAAGCAAACATTTAGATGCAGTTTTACATCTTTACCACTAGAGGGGGATCACAAAACACCTTTCCTTGGAAGCACATGCATATTCCATAGCCATCTATTTTTAACAAACACCAGCCTATTAACTCTTAAACAGCTATTTGCATGACTGTGTCTGGGGAGGCCAGAGATCTTATACAAGGAACTCGCACTCTCCTGGGCTGTTTGTCTCCAATTTCCTCCTATGAAATCCATTAGTTAAAAATCTGCATGTCTTCTTCCAGGTTCAGAATCAGCGAAAATCCAGTGTAATGCGCCAGTTTATTTGGAAAATGATCAAGTAGGCATTGCTTTCACACTTGCTGCAAGTGACAAAATACAGAGCAGCCAGCAGGGGGTAGAGAGGTAAATGGCATGGGGAACATGGACTCATTTCAGACTTGGGGAGCCCTAGTGATCTTCCAACCAATAAGACTGCAGCAGCACTTTGATTCCTACCTTTGGAGCACTGCTGCAGTCTATCTACCAGTCTACCAGCTATCTTCCTTCTCTGTGGCTTCCTTGTTAGCCGATGACTCATTTGTCTGTATATGCTGAAGAAAGAGATCCAGTAGGGAAATGATGGACTGTAGCAGAGCTCTGATTTTTACCTTAAGAGTGCTGATGCAGTCTATTAATGCAGGAGGGGTCTTCTGAAATGCAATGTGTTTCACTGAAGCTTTATATTGGGAGGAACTGCTACATTGAGTGGGGCACTATATGTTGGGTATATGTTGCTCTATGTGGGATACTAGTAATTGGGATATCCTGCTGTGCTGAGTGGAGCAATAGTATCATAATGAATCATTTACAGCGTTCTCCTTTTGACAGTTAAAGCACTTCACTTTGTTGCCCCTCCCAACATTTCCTCTCTCGTATGCACGTACATTCCTCAACGTGAACTGTGCTCCACCAAAAGCTACCAGCTTTTCATGTCACATACTGCCCTTCATCTTAAACCCTTTTCTCTT